>JBBYHQ010067209.1:0-30730 GCA_038382645.1 Spergularia azorica | reverse complement strand
GAAATCCAAATTCTCAAATGATGGAATTGAAATGATTACAAATTCTTAAATTCTTGTTCCCAAACGCTACCTTATTGCCATTTTAATTAACAAAAAAACATTTTTTCTTATATACATATATCTCCATAAATACGATAACTTAATATGGTAAAAGTTAACTCGGGCGTAGCCCCGGCAGTAAATTTTTTCGCTAAACATAATATTAGGTGGCGTGGTGGACTGATTTATGCGGGATAGTTATATCACATTTTTTCGTATAACTAGTTTGCATAATTCACACAAGAGGGTTGTTCAGTTGTATGACACCCTCTGGTTTAACAGTAACAGCTTTCGGCTTTTCACGTTTATGACTAGCAACACTATCAATTAACTCAAGACCCTTTGTTTCAAGAGGGAAGAACAACACTGCAATGGCCGAGGCGAAAACCACGCCTACAAAGAGCAGAATTGCTGCCATCTGATGACATCCTTGTACTAAGCTTACAGCCACCAGAGGGCAGATCATTCCACCTATTCTTCCCATTGAACTCGCTGCTCCGAAACCAGTAGTCCTCACCGAGGTTGGGTATATCTGTATGTGTCGTGTCAACAAAATAGACGTTAACTCAGTGCCTCAAAGACTCCTGTCGTCTCTGTACCCATAAGGTGTTATAACAAGGTTCGATTTGTTACCTCAGGAGCATATATGAAGACAACTGTGAAGCTTCCCATTATGCATGCTCGAGCTCCAAAGAGAAGTGTGGTTGTTACACCATCTGACTGATGGACCACCAAGGGTAACATGAATATACAGCACATGAAGAACATACCCGCCATTGAAGCTTTACGACCAAGTCGATCAACAATCAGGGCTGACAGGACGAGGCCTGGGAGCTCTGAAAGTAAGATGTGTGTATGTTAAGTCTCCTTGAGACAAACAATATGCATATCACATTAGTGAATGTCTCATAAGATAATGCAAATATGCAATACTCTTTCTGATACGATGTTTTAACACGAAGATCACGATTTCAATCAAGCAAGAGCTTACCTGCAAAACTAGTGATGAAAACATTCTTGTAATTGACAGTTTCAGAACCATGGTACTGTGAGTGTGCCGAACCACAAGTACTGCTGTTACTGTTCAGCTCAGTAGTCAGCAACACGAGGCCATAGTACGAGAAGGCGTTCCCAAAGAACACTATCCATAAGAGCAAGGTAGTCCTTACTAATTTTGGTGAAAGAAGCATAATCAGTGATCTGAATATGCCTAAATTAGAATCCTTCCATTTGGGAGGCGCCACAGCTTCATCCGACAATTGTGCACCCTCAGGAGGCGTACTCTTTCCATGCAGCTCAATTTCTTGATCAGTGACCAGAACGCCAGGGGGTAATTCTACTCCATTTAACTTGGATATTTTCTCCAAAATTTGAGAGGCTTCCTTCTTTTTACCTTTCAGACAGTAGTACCTAGGTGACTCAGGCGTCACCACGTAGAATATAAGCAAAAACAGAGAAGGCAAAACAGATAAACCCAGCAGCCATCTCCATCCCAATCTCAGCATAACAATCTGCAATCCGAACAAATTTGTGTTGAGTTAACTGCAAGTCATTTATGTAATCAAGCCATCAAGGATATATTCTAACTCAGTGCGACAATAATACACGGGGTCTTGAAGCTTTAAAGAAGAGCATTGATACTATGCACATAAGCTTAAACAATCAAACATGACTAAGTATCAATGCATAGAAGGATCAGGAAGCGGTGAGCCAGTGACGCAAACAATGAAATGAATTCACAGCAGCAGAAGAGATCAAGCAGAACGAAACAGCAGTCGACCAAGACGCTTTAAGATGAACTCCAGTACAGTAATTGAGTAGTACACTGACTTTACCGAGAACTACAGTATATATAAACTCCAATGACAGCCAGTATATAGCTTAAACAATCAATCACGGTTGAAGGAATAAAAAGCGATAGATGATAAACATACCCATGCTAAGGCAGCCTCCGTAATTGTACCAAAAGTCCAAAATGTACTAAAAATAACCAACCAAAGACCCCTGTTTGGTGCAGGTACAAACTCGGTAAACCAGGTGAATAGCACAGGACCACCTCCTAAACCAACTCCAACCAAACAGCGGGAAATAAGTAAAACGATATAATTTGGGGCAAGTGCACTTAGAAGACCAGCTGCAGAAGTGAAAACTGCCGGAACAAAAAACCCAATCCTGCAGAAATGAAACAAACAGGTGGGAAAGCGATCACGGAGCACCTCCAATAAAAACTCATGATTGAAGATGTACCAACTAAAAGGTCTAATCCCAATAGTCTCTCTACAATTGCAGGGGTAAGACAGCTTACGCGCAAAGCTTGTGAGAGATAATTAGTATTTAGCACAATGATATGAAGTCATATGGTGTCGTCTACCTTCTTCCATATTTGTCAGAGACTAGTCCCCATGTATAAGCTCCAAACAGCATTCCTGCAAACACCACAGTGGTGATGAGGCTTTCTTGCGCAGAACTAAGGTTCCATGCAGACTTAACTGCAGGTCCGACAAACGAGAGAAGCATGATTTCCATTGCGTCTGCAATCCATCCCATTCCAGCATAGATAAACACAAGATATTGCAACTTTCCGAACCCCATTGTCAAAAGAGCGTCATCTACGCTATATGTTATGGCCTGATGTGCCATCTGAATCTGATGAAGGAACCTAAACCCACTTTACTGCAGATTCAATAGCACCTGTAGACAGGAGTTGAGTATTACACTATGACCAAAACTATGATAAACATTCTCAAATCTCAACCAAAAAGAAATGTTAAATGTTTTCTTTAAGAACATAAATTCATTTATGAGTGAAAAATCCATGATACATTATACGTAGACATTTGTATATACTCACTTAATTTCGAAAGCTGGTGTTATTATTGCATAATTAAGAGACACAATCTCTGGAAAATTAAGTGAATACTCACATAGACACAGAATGTCCATATACAAGGTGCCGCGAATTTCTCGATCATAAATTGATTGCATTTCCTTATATAAAATTTCCAACAAGACGTACATATGTTCTGTCAATGTCACTAACCCAATGCATCTAAAGAGGCTCTTATTTCAGACAAGGTCGGAGGGTCAGATGTACATAGCAACATATATTCCACATAGTAGTAAGAAAATTTTGGCAGTGGGTCAAATAAAGTCATAATAAAATGGCTTCAAAGTATTTCAGTCATTTTACACAAATTCATGCAGGATAATGAAGCTTGACTACAATCGTTATGTACAAGCTTCACTTACCTGCATCGACCCTGATCCACAATGAATGCAATTAGAATGAAGAAAATAAAGGAACATGACTAGATTAAAAGCATCAAATTTTTACTTGCTTAGTTGCTCTATAGTCTATTCATATCATATCACTGCCATCGAGCTCTTTGCGTTTTCAACACAGGGGTAAGGCATCATATATCCGACTCCCCTTACCTCGCCATAGGTGGGAGCCTGTCAGTCTCTAAGGTAATGACAATGATGTGTATACAAATTAAGACCACCAGCTTAAAATCTTATCCAAAGTCCAAACAAGGGGTATTAAACATGCCACTAGAACTAATTAGCTCGAAAACCTTACCACTTTCGTGAAATTGAACATTGCACTAAAAAACTTGAGTGTAACACAAGCTCTTCAAAGAAAGCTATGAACAAAGTAAGCAACTAAGCAACTGTTTAAGATTGTCATGACATATCACATATGTATGACTGACTATATGAGTGAAAAGAACAAAGAACAAGTAAGTAAAGTAACATAAACAACAGCAGGCAGATTAATTGAACAATAAACCAACCTGGTTAGAGATTCCTGGATCTTAGGAGTGTGCTGGTCAAGCTTCCAATGACAAAGTGAGAGCATCCCTGACGCAAGGACATTTCTGCTGTTGGGTACTCACATATATATACTCATTAATACATTGAGAAAGCTGGATGAAGTAATAGTATACCTTTTGTCCTTTGTGGCTCATTATTACTTATCCAAGTTACTCCATTTGCAAAGTCATTAAAAACTTCTTATAATTCTTTGCGCTTAGTTGGTAAGGTCATTAAAAGCGTACCACCATTAAAAATAAACACGGCTAACTTAGTTCGTAAAGTCATTACTACTCTTGACCCTCCGTTCACACTAAATGGACTCGCAATTTTCACCTAAGTTTATTTTCAAAAACTTTTCTAACATTAGTGATTTAAATTGATTGTTACGTTATAATACTAAATATTTGTATTAGATTTTGCATTTGAAACAAGTGAAGCTGGTTATATTATCCTCTCAAAATTTTAAGGTATCTTAGCTTTGCTGGTCTGTCTCTCTGTAATTGGAGTCAACCTTGGTGGCCGTTGTCTTTTTGTCTCTTGTTTAATTTATTTTAAAAGCAAGTACGACTAATGACAACTTTCTTACTCACCTCACCATATCTTTATTGGGGTCACTAGCAACCATCGACAGCTTTAGCCTCAAACTGGGCCCTGAACTTCCAAGTTAGTCAAGTACTCCATCTAGGAAAAACGAGGACTGATCAATACAACATTGTAAAATATCGATTTACACTACAGTCCAAAGCGTATTGCTCGGTTTCCACTGAACGCTCCAACCATTGATGTCTTGACTATAGTGTGCATCAACAGAACGCAATGTCGTATTGACCATTTCTCGAAGAACATTGCTAATGATGTATTTCTTAAAGAATGTTAATCATCAAACAACGTTATTCTTAATTATATACAATCTATCAAGGTGACAATTTGTTCAAGATATCAGGAAGTTGATTCGTGAACAAGAATGCTAATTACACCACTAAACAAACTATTTGTTACTGTCAGAATCTACAAAATCTATACGATTTCCAATATATACATATTATTACTTCAGTTTGAAACAAGAAGCTATACACCAAAAATAATGATCAGACTCGAGTGTCTAAAGTCCCAAATATTTACGGGTCATGATAAATCAACGCCCCGATTCCCTCTTCCATGTGCGAGATTCAACGAGGCAAAGACAGGGTAGCGCGGAACAGAAGGTTGGGGCGTGACATTAATATGAAGTTTCTGTGTTATGCTAAGAGGGGCTTCTCATCCTCTGGTTGATCATGTTTAGTACTAGAAATGCTATCCGTCAATCCTAGGCCCTTGGTTTCTAAGGGAAACAACACCACACAGATACCGGAAGCTAATAATACGGTCAGGAAAAGAAGTATGACTAGAGTTTGGTGACATCCATGTACCAAGCTTATAGCTACAAGAGGGCAAATCATTCCACCAATTCTTCCAACTGAACTCGCAACCCCGACACCAGTTGATCTCACTGATGTCGGGTATATCTGCATGACCGATACATAAACACATGTTATTGCTCTAACTTGTTACCTTCAAACAAAAAAAGCATTGCTTTTCATAATACTGTTTCGTTCGTATAGATTCTTCCTAGGGAGTAACCACTTCTTAATCAGTCCTTAGTGACCCCAATTTGCAAGCTACCCTGTAACATATACACCAGTCCTAATTGACCTACTCAATTTGGTCATTAAGAATCCATATTCTTATTAGTGTTCCTTCAATCCTCTGAATTCATTTGTGACATGGACTACTCTATGTTTCGTACCATGCATGTTCAGAAATAGTCCACTATAATTAACCGAAACATAACCATGGGAGCACGGGACTCATAGAACACATGTTCTAGATATGTCCAGTTTAGTAAATTAACATTACTAAAATCTGTAAAGCATCTGAATGTGAAAATACCTCTGGTGCATATATATAGCCAACTGTGAATGCTGCAGTGATGCATGCTCGAGCACCAAAGAGAAGAGATGTTGTGAGACCCTCTGGCTCATTGATCACCAAAGGCAGCATGAATATGCTACATACAAACAACATAGCCGCCAATGAAGCTTTACGACCAAGCCTGTCAACTAAAAAGCCAGACAGTACAAGGCCCGGTAGCTCTTCAGGAATTAAAAATCAAGATTTAAGTCAGCCTGCTTGTAAGGGTTGAGGAAAACAAATAGGGTTATTATGACAGTAAATTATTTACAGCAATATATACAGATTTACCTGCAAAACTGGTGATGAAGACATTCTTGTAATTAACTGTTGCAAAAAGCTCGGACCGTGACTGCCTATGCATTGGATTGCACTTGGTGTTCGAATTGTTTAACTCAGTAGTCAGCAACACAAGGCCATAGTATACAAAGGAATTTCCAAAGAATACCACCCACAGAAGCAAGGTAGACCACACCAATTTTGATGAAAGAAGCATCGACAGTGATCCAAATACTCCCATGTCAGAATCCTTCCACTTGGAAGGCGTAACTGCTTCGTCATGTACAGGTGATAAAATCTGTGCAGACTCGGGAAAATGACTATTCAAATGTTCAATTTCGTGATCAGTCAAAAGAGCACCAGGAGGCAGATCTGTTTTATTTAGTTTAGCAACAGTCTTCAAGATTTCAAAGGCATCCTGTTTTTCACCTTTCAAACACAAATACCTTGGAGACTCAGGTACCACAGCGTAAAGAACGAGCAAAAGGAGCGAAGGTAGAGCCGACAGACCAACTTGCCACCTCCATCCAAGTCTTGGAATAACAATCTGCCATGATAGAAGATGCAGCAGTATATTAGAACATACAGGGTCACAGTATTCGATAGCATGATTCCATAGCTAATAAATCAACGCAAAATGGATGAATTAGTCAGGCTTTGACTATGGACTGTCGACTGTTGATAGCAGCGTGATCTCATACAAATGGATTATAGGTGTACTTTGACATGGTTCTAAAAGAAAACCTCGTGAGCAAGTCAGACTCCATACACCCACCAAAAAAATCTTGACAATGCAGGAGCTTTACAAGCGGCATTTGTGATAATATCAGATAAATGCAGCAAAGATTTTAGTGTCCAACCTAATATACAAAAGGGTCAAAAACATTGTTCGGGACTAAGCTTGGAAGATACATCTGCTACCAACTCAGGAATTTCAACAGAAATCAAACATTTTGTCCATTTAGATCTCACAAGCTGAGAGCAAACCCTGAACAATCCGAGATAAAACTCTAGGATCACACAGAAGCATAAGTAGAAATTGTAGGATAATGATGAAAGGTCACAAAAGCTTGAAAAAAATACTCATAGAACAGGTTTTGGAGGGGGTTTATATAGGACCCAAGCAAAAACACAACCTGCGAGTGCATGACCGGGTCCTATGACCACTTCACCGAACCTTACATACCCTTTCCCGGATGAGCAAACTCCCAGACAACATGCTTTATCTACTCACCTGACAGGTCATTTCTCTTAATTTTTTTGCAAAAAGCATTCCTAACTTGCATGCTTGCATTCCACGCTCAATGGCTCACCTCGTCATACCCAAAAAACTATCCAAGCTACCAATACGACAACAACATGAATCAAGTAAACAGTTAGCCTCTAAGTCTTGTGAAGATGCGAGACACATCTAAGTATCTAACGCTTCAAGAACAGCAGCAGATCATGACTCTCATCCCCTTCAAACATTCTAAACAGTCTTCTAATGATAATTATAGTGAAAACCAAGTTATGCAAATGACGTCTTAGTCTGAGACTACTGCAAATCATAGGCTAACCAATTAACATACCCATGCCAGACCAGCCTCTGCTATCGTACCAACACTCCAAAATGCTTGGAAAAGTACCATCCATGATCCAAGTTCCCCTTTCTGGCGCCGGTATAAACTCCAAAAACCAAGACAATAGAACGGGAGCACCTCCAAGGCCAATGCCTACCAGACCACGAAGTGCAATCAACGCAGCATAATTAGGTGCAACTGCACTCAGAAGACCCGCAGCAAAAGTAAACAATGCTGTACCCAAGAACCCTTTCCTGAAAGAATATATGAATAACCAGAACAGGAACATTGAGTGGAGAAGCTCACAAATTTACAGGAATTGTACAATAACTATCTAGTTCATTTTAAATCACTTGCAAAAGAGAACTATCTATGTTTTCAGCAAAAACGGAATAATAGCCAAAGAATCAGTAGTTGCTAGATCAAATGCAAGAACTCGCGTTCCTTCTTCTAGCAATTGCAAAAGTCCTGAATGCTAGTGATACACAGACGGAACACTAGTGATACACAGGTGCTCTAGACTACCATTTTATTCCCTTGTGGCCAGACACGGAAACTCAAAGAGTTACAATTGGTAACCGGGTTCTAGCTTTTAACTCTACATTTAATTCTAATGAACTAATCAAAGAATCAACAGGAATAGAAAATTTGCAATGCAATAATACCCGAGCTATTGTAAATAAACGAAAATCATCAAACAAAATGCACAATTGCAAATATAAGTCAGTTTAGTACCTTCTTCCATACTTATCAGAGACTAGTCCCCATGAATATGCACCAACCAGCATACCGGCAAACACAATGGTGGTGATAAGGCTCTCTTGCTCGGACGTAAGATTCCACTCAGATTGAACAATAGGTCCAACATATGACAACAACATCACTTCCATGGCTTCTGAAATCCATCCTAATCCAGCGTAAAGAAGCACAAAATATTGGAACTTTCCAAAACCCATGCTCACTAAAGCTTCATCTACACTATAAACTTGGGCCTGATCACCCATCTGTGACACGATTACACGCCCACCAACATTTCAAAATGAATCCACAGCACAAAATTCCTATAAGTGTCCAAATTCACGCAACTTAACGCCATACTATCAAGACTCTCGGATTTAACCACAAAGAAATTACTTCATATATAAAACAAAGGAGAAATTGGTCCAAATTAACATCCCATTTTCCGGGTCCTCATATAACTATTATCCCATCTGCCCATCATCACTACTCATTTTCCACGTCGGTCTAATCATGATTAAGGTATGTACATCATCAATGAATAATCGATAATGATAGGTAGACTACACACAACTACACAAGTTTCGTCTCGTATGTATGGTTTCATCGTAAAACCAATTGGCAACAAAAGTAACCGTACCCAATCGACTTAACACCTACACTACACTTTTATCAACGTGGGGCACTCACACAACTTGTCCATGGCGTACTAACAACAACAGTATATTTCGCCTAGTGCCTCAAAGGTCCCCGCCTACAACGAGTTATAAGACGTTAAATGTTTAAAACATAGAGAGACTGTTTCCGGATGACTCAAATAACGTCGAAAATAAAAACGATAACGAAACGATGTTAAATTTCCCAAAAACAAAGGAAACCCAACATGCACCACCAACATAACTAATCATCGAAAAATTGAATAGAATTGTTCTTTCAACATAACATGGGAATTTTGTTTCTAAAATGACATAATAACAACAATTAAAGAGCTAATAATTAAAGAAAAAAAATACGGAGATTAACCAAGAAACCAACCTCATATATTATGCGTATATTCTATGTGATGGATGAACTAGACTGACTGAAAAAATTGAGAACTGTGAATAATTTTGGGGTTTTTATGATCAAATTCCTGAGTTTTAAGTTTGACAAATGTATAATTTGTCATTTTAGTCCTAAAACTCCCGACACATGGATCGTTGGTTAGTTGCTGGATTAGAGTGTGACTTTTGTACCACCAACTAAACATTTTCGTTTCAGTTTTGGGCCGTCGAATGGGCCATGATGTTCAAGATAGGCCGAAAGTCCCAAATCTCAATTTCGGTGGTGTTTTGGCGTGCAAGTCTGATTGCACTAATTGCGCTTAAATAACATGGTTCCCAATAAGGGTCATTATATAAGGCCGAGACCCGCACATGCTCAACACGAGTCCATTAACTACTTGTGAGAGGTAGTACAGCTACAGAGTTAACCCGTCTACCTGATAGAGCGTGCCCGTCTACCTGATAGACTAACAGAGTATGTCCCGTCTAGCTGCTAAAGTCGTTGACTAGTAACTAGTAAGCCCTTACATCAAGTCTGTCCGACAAATACAATTTCTACCAAAACACACTTCAGAAGCGAAATGAAACTGCATACCACTCGATCGCGGCGAAAACAACAATATTTGTGTCGTATATCTTCACTAATCGGGCACCGCCACTCCCACTCCCCACTGCCCACTGCCCAGTCTTGGAATTGTGTCATGTTCCATTTTTTGTAATTTTTTTCTGGGTGCAAAGTATTTTCATCAATATTTAACAACCTTTCTTCTCAATCACACTTTCTGACTACATTTTTCGCAAAGCAAACCTGATTTGCTGATGCATAAGGCACAGCAGATCATCAATCAATAAATCCCAGAAAAAAAAAAAATTAAGAGAGAGAAAAACACTTGAACAATTCAAACTTCTGCGTCACACTTTTGCTCACATCTTCAACAAAAAAAAAGAACCCATGGGATTGATGGGAAAATCTTCAAAAACCAAATAATTTGGATTTTTCATCAAATTGAGCTGAAAAAAATCATGGGAAAATCGTTAATTCTGTATAATATTACTTTAACAATTCTACTTTTCTCTTTTCTGTCACAGTTTCAAGCTGCTACTGCTGCTTCCACACCTGCTGGTATATTCTCTCTTTAATTTCACCTTTTTAATTAATTCTGTGACAGTATAGATCCCGCGTTACGCGGGTTTTACTAGGAGGTTCAAATGTACGCAACCTTATCCCCGAACACGCACCACTTAAGTGGACGTGTTCGGGGAATATATATACAAACATTTTTAAGTAGATGGTGTGGTTATAATGAGTGAATTTGAAGTTGCCCATGTTAAATTATTGATTTTATTTTGTAGGGCCATTGATTAAACACTTGAGTTCGTTTCTGAAATGGACTAGTAGTAAATCTTCCCCAAAATCCACTCAATCAGGTGAGATTTTTTCTGGGTTGTATTTTTGTAGTTGTAATTTGTGAATTTTTGGTGGGAATTGAATTAATTTTGGGTATAATTGATTTAATATATAGTATAGTATGTGATTATGATATTGTGTGTGATGGAAATAATAGCAGATGGGCCTGTAGTTCAGTTTGAAAATGGGTATTTGGTGGAGACAGTGGTGGAAGGGAATGCATTGGGAGTTGTGCCACACTTGATCAGGGTTTCGCAGGATGGTGAGCTCTTTGCTGTTGATTCTGAGAAGAGCAATATCGTTCGGGTTACGCCTCCTCTTTCACAATGTATGTTATGTTCTCTTTGGAATTATTCTTACTTGATTTTGTTGTCTTGTGTTTGTTTGATTGATTGGTGTTTGTTTCAGGTTTTTATCGTGATGTCGATAATTTGAAATGGGTTGTGAGTCCTTATGAGTAGTAAGCTATATGAGTGTTTAGCCATGTCTGATAGTCTGATGCTCAGAAGTCGGAAATAGGCATTGATGATGTGTGGCCACTTAAACTGATACGAGTATCATTTAGAATAGTTCGTTGTGGATCCGAATCTATCTCCTGATGACAATTAGTGTAGCCAATTTCATGAAGTATAGGTGTTTGATAGCACTCTGGTTTATATGGTGGGCGAGATATGGTTCTATTCTAATGATGGTCAATTAGGTATACTTGTTGTGTGGACTTGTGGAGGCTTTCTTTTGTTCTGAAAATGAGACATATATGGATGAATCGACTCTTCTGAAAATTTGCATATTACTTGTAATGTCTGAGATGAAGAGGAGCCTTAGCGCACTGGGTAAGGTGTTGCTTTATGATCGATAGGTCACGGGTTCAATGCCTGGGAGCAGCCTCTTGTTAAGAAATGACAAGGGAAGGACTACCCCCTATACACCCTTGTGCACCGGGCTGCCCATTTTAGTTGCAATGTCTGAGGTCTGGCTCTAGAACCCCTCGTTCAATTTGGGTGTCAGTTGATAGCACTGTGGCTAAGATGATGGACTGTGTTAGTAGCTGTGATATCATACCAAGAAGGGTTCGGGGGGCGTCTTGTGTTAACTGTGCCATTGAATATCTTGCTGCAGATAGCAGGGCAAGGTTAGTTGCTGGATCATTTCAGGGTAAGACAGGGCACGTGGATGGAAAGCCAAATGATGCTCGTTTCAATCATCCGAAAGGGGTGGCCATTGATGATAAAGGAAATGTTTACGTTGCTGACACAGACAATCTGGCTATTAGGAAGATTGGAGAAGGGGGTATGTATACTGACAATGCTCTCTAGAGCCTACCATTTATCGTCAGTTTTTGCGTTTGAATTTGACTGGTAGATCATGTTATTGCTCTTTTAATGTTTTGTGGGAACTCTGTGCAGGAGTGACAACAATTGCTGGAGGAAAATCTAATGTTGCAGGTTACAGAGATGGCCCTAGTGAGGATGCAAAGTTCTCCTCGGATTTTGATGTGGTATATGTCCCATCTACTTGTTCCTTGTTGGTTGTGGACCGTGGAAATGCCGCCCTCCGTCAAATCTCTCTCAATCAAGAAGACTGCGATGCTGATAACAGCTCCATTTCAGCTTCTGGTACAATTGTTGTCATTTGATGCATGCACATTTGTTGTTAAAGTTTGAATTTATTGACTAAAATTGTTTCATTAATGTTTTTTGTGAATATTACTCAGTATTCTGCCTTTTGTGTTCTGACAGATGTTTTTATGGTCATTGGTGCTGTCGTCATTGGTTATGCTTCATGTTTGCTTCATCAGGGACTAGGGTCGTCATTTTTCTCAAACTTTGTGAGTTATCTTTCAGCCCTTACACACTACAGTTGTTTTCTGTAATTCACAATCTTAGCATGCTTGTGTTATGTGAGCAATATCTTCTCTAAATCATTCATACATTCAATTTCTAGTATCAATCAAAACCTTGCATTTCCTGTTGGCACCATCAATACTAGTAGTCTAGTACATGTAAGCTCATGCTTTGCGGGTGCGTTTCAGACCCAGACCCTATTACTACATGAAACTTAAACAACCACGTAGGTGCGTAATGGTGCTAGTGTAACTTCTAGAAAATTGCAGCTGTCGTTGTACAAAATTCCCCCCCCCCCTATTTTCTGAGCACCAAGCATGCCAGCTGCCCATATTTTCATGTAATCCCTTTTCATAATATCAAACTCAGTCATAACGGGACCTGTTATTATGATCATTCGTCAGGCCTAGCTACTCCATCAACTGTATCAAGTAGCTCTTGGTCATGAATATTGAAACTCTTCTATCCTTTTTTTTTTACTCTCTATGCTCTCCTGATGCTTTAATAAGCCTGAAAAAGTAGATATTACTGATAGTTTAGAAAGTACGTTACCCAAAAAAAAAGAATAAGAAAGTTTTTACATGATATAGCATCGCTACATCCAGCATTTTTACTTTGCTTTGTATGTTTTTGTGCAGCTTCAACTTTCAACTTCTGATAGCCATGGCCAACAACTCGAGGGTAAAAAGAATGTAATCCTTCAAATGAACAAGGGTCAAGTTGCATCATCTGGATGGCCTTCGTTTGGACAACTTGCTACAGATTTGTCTAAGCTCGCCCGTGAAAAACTAAACACTTCATTCGCTTCCTTTTTACCCTCTCAGCTTACTGGTGGGAGCTCAAAGAAAGGGCTCACCCCCTTGAAAGACACTCTGAAAATGCCTGGAGATGAAGTTGATCCTAAATTAGCACAAAAGCGGAAGACTCCTGCCCCTCAGTCGGAGTCCTGGCAGACGTATGCCACAAATAACACTGACAGACATGCAGAGGTGAAGGCCTCGAAGATCAGATCAACTAGTTCAAAGGACCCTTCCGTGCCCAGCAAACACAGATCTTCCAAACGACAAGATTATGCAGAGTTTTACGGCAGCAGTGATGCCTCTCATCATGGCGGACAGACGAGATCTAAACCACAGAAAGAGAGGTCAAAGCATCGCCATCGAGATAAGAGTGGAGAAGTATCATCAGGAGCAGAGCCTAAACCTAGCGCGGCAATGAACTATATGGACCCAAAGTTCGACCCTTACAATGTCAGGAACAGGTATATGCCAGATGGTTCCTACCGTTACTGATTCAACCTCGACTGCAGGCTGTGTGTCATATGGTGGCTTCTTCTCTCATATGAGATGCAATGTTTGTATTAACCTCTTAGAAATCACTTCCCCTGACTGTATGTAACAGTATGGCTTGCTGCTCTCTACATCTTCCAATTAATTATCAGGCTATAGCCCACAAAAGCTTAGTTAAGAATTTAAGAACCCTTTGAATGTAGCTATTACTTGTTCGAACTTGTAGTTTCCAGCAATTTGTGAGCTTTTACCTAGGTTGAACTCCAGTTTTGTGGCTGATGCTATAAAGTTCAAAGACGAGACAAGTCGGAAACTCGGAACCAATTGTGTAGGAAAATATTGCTTGCTAAAATATGTACTTATAGTAGCAGCATCATGCATAAGACCGTCTCAACCTAGTTTTTTCTTTTTCTCCATGCTTCATTATCGAATCTTACTAAAGGTGCGGTGTAAGAGCCACACACTAATCGTCTTTCACATGAGAGACCGTTCGCCCTGACATTGCCATGCGACCATGCTAGAGTGGCGACCTAGGATGGGGAGACATTTATAGGTGGTTGTTCCCAAACATTTCGAGGGGAAAAAAATTATTTTCAACTTCGAAACATAACAACCAGAGTTATATGAAACGGAGGGAGTATAATTCGAAGTCGGTACACTAAACAAGCTGATCACCATTGCAAAAGAATTTGTACCATGTCACCATTGCTACGAACTAGCCGTTACCTCTCTCCGAAATTCAAACAATTTGTACGTTCATCTCTCACAAACTCACTTCTCAAATCTTCTCTCTCCACCGCCCCAACAACCGACCACGGTCATGGGGAAGAACCGAGTCGACTCGGTCCGCCTCCGATCCGAATTGACTTTACTGAGTCAGCTGGACGAGGTGTGTTCTCAACTCGGAGAATCGGAGCTGGCGAGCTTATTCACACTGCAAAACCTGTCGTTTCGCACCCGTTTTTGTCAAAAAACGACACCGTTTGTTACCTTTGCCTTAGAAGATCAAAACCCGGGAATTGCGCTGAACCCTTTTGTAGTGAAGAGTGCAAAGAACAATCTAAGGTATAAACTTTTGGAATTATTTGTTAGTTCATGATTATTTTTGCTTTATTTTTCGCGGTTGTGGAATGCACACCAAATGTTTGATGTTTTGCTTGGGTGAAATGAAACACCAATGTGCATGTGCTGCTAAAATTTAGTGTCTTTTATGGAAAAAATGCGAACTTGTTAGACTTGTTAGCATTTCTATTTGTTTATAATTGTATATCATATGGTAATTTGAAGTTTTTCATAGAAATGTGAAGTTGATCATTTTGTAATAATTCATGAAAGATAGAATTATGTGAGTTGCGTACAAAGGAAAAAAGATATGGGCATGATGATGGTTATAGTGACTAAACTAGTAACGCTGTCTCGATAGTCATTAGCTCTACATTCGCAGAGAGCGTGTGCAATCGGACAGTAGAACATAGGTACTTTACTAACTGTACTCGAAGCAGTAAGCTAGTGGAGCGTAGGGATTCGAGAGATTGAAATACCTCAATAGAATGTGCTTTATTCACAACTCCATCGGTGTTCATGTCTCGTGTCAATTTATCTTGAAACTGAAGGTGTTTTGGTATGCATAAATTTGCTTGTAGACGATATGGAGTATGTAACAGTTACACGTTTCTTGGTGATAATAAAGGCTAAACCTTGTTGGACTTTGGTTTGCTCTTACTTGTAACAGGCATTTTATGAGCTAGAGAAGAGAGTAGATTGGTCAGCGTATCACAGATACTGCAGGTATTTCACACAATCACACTGTTGAAATATTTTCAAAGGAAATCGTCTTTGACAAGAAAGTGTTCAGTCTCTGCAGCGGTGTATTCTTCTCTTTCATATATCGGATAAATTTGTTCTTAGCTTAGTAGTGAGTCTTTGTTTGTATGTTTCTTTGTGAAGAACACAGGGTCTGAAGTATCCACTTTTGGTTAAACGGTTGGCTTGCATGGTTATTGCTGGAGCAGCTTCTGCAGATTGCATTGATATACTTCAACCTGCTCAAGTTCTACCTGAGGTGATTAAACAATACTAGATGTTTTACAGTATTATAATAGCTGGTGGAAATGTGTATTTTTGGATGTTATGAAGTATGAGTTACATGAATGGGTGATATCATTTTAGATGATCATTCCATGTTTCATTATCACCATTGTTTAACAGGTTCTGTAGTTGATATGACTATGTGTCATATGGTGGCATATTCTGGATGTTATGGATATCGAAATTGTTTAATTATTGGTGGTGCATTTTGATGGAGAAACAACGGCCTTTTTTCTCTATATTTCTATTGCCTTTCAAAGCTATCCGATGTTTTCTGCTAGGATTCATTAGTACTAGCTTCTAGCTAGTTAGTCTGGTGTACGTGATTAGTAGGGCTGATACTTTTATCGTTCTTCCACCTGTTTGTCAAGAAACCCCCTATTCTGAATGATGAGATAATTTTCAGATTGAAGAAGAATATAGCCTACTACGAAGTGCATTTGAAACAGCGAATATGACAGATGAAAGTTTGAAATGTATCCTTAAGCCTTGTGTTTTTGAGTTTTCTGCACACTTATTATGACTGCAGACGTTTGTACACTCAATGAGAACTCCATGAAAACGGTTGTGATCTTTAACATGCTAGTTCTATCGAATCAGTGGTACGCTAATGTGCTGGCTCGTATACGCATCAATGCATTTCGAATAGAAATGGTAGCTGGATCATTCGAGGATCTTTTTTCATCAGCACTAGCATCAGTAAAAGCTGAAGCCGGGGTCGGGAATGCTGTTTATGTTCTTCCTTCTTTCTACAATCATGATTGTGGTGAGCACCTTTTTCCTATGATATTTTGTCACCCATGTATATAAGATAACAATTAACAGCTGCAAGATTAAGTAGAATTACCAATTTGTTTAACCAACAGAGAAAGTAAAAAGAGTTAACACATTATCTCATCAACCCAAAAGATAAATGGTTGTGAAAGAAGGGTGATGTTTTGAAGGTGAAGTGGAAACTTGTTTATGCTCCAGTTTATGTTAACTTGATACTGATTCAGTGAGTTGTCTATTTCAGATCCTAACGTGAATATATTATGGATGGACAATGTTCACGCAAGGCTGAAAGCACTCCGCGACATAGAACAAGGTATGCTATATCCTATATGTACCTGCATTGATAACATGATTCGACATTGGCTAAATGAATCCACACAGGATAAGATGCTAAGGCGAATGCAAAACACGATTACTCAATGTGTTAGGTTGCTTGTCATCAAAACACCGTATTCTAGAAATGTGTTGGGAATTTGGACAATATAACTGAAACAATCGAGCACCGGATAAATGTTTTGTATGTGACTTTGGTTTTCCATTGTTTCTGAAGTCTGAGCCAGTACTTGACAAAATAGCCATGTCTGTGTGTAACTTTGCAGATGAAGAGCTTCGCATATGTTACATTGATGCAAGTCTGGATTATGATGTTCGCCAGGATGTCCTACTAAATGGATTTGGTTTTAAGTGCTCCTGCAGTCGTTGCTTGTCAGGTGATTAGATTCTTGACATTAGAACACAGCATTGTTTCTCTCATCGACTCGTTAGTCCCGCCCTTTCAGTTTATGCAATAGATTCAGGATTCATAATCTATCCATCGACCTTGGGTTGTGATTTGTTGCATTTGATGAAACATACTGGGTCTCTTTTTTACTCTTATCATCGGCTGTGATGTCCAGTGACGGGACTGTCTTACTTTGTTGCACGAAAGTTTAGGATCAAGAACTGAAACGGGCACTGGGCCGAGTTAGGGCAACAGGCAACTAAAGTTTGACATATAATAGCACTATAGGTCTATAGCAACAAGCCAACAAGGTTACAAGTTTTCCATGTTTCTGAGAATATATGAACAAGGAGACGGATTATAGAAAGAGTATTCGATCTTCATAGGTCATCAACTCATCAATGTAATGTCACCTTGGGTTGATTATAGATTTTAACTTCTTTAACTAACTCCCTTAATAGTATTGTTTTCATGATACCCCGGACAACCAACAAGTGTAGTTAAGGTATGTTACATCTAGCTATTCGCACACAAAAAGATGACTGAAAATGGTATGACAAGCACCGGGCGTAGCATATCCTCGTGTATTTGGGCGTGTACCTTACCAAATGGGCCATGGCTCTTTAGAATTATTGCTGATTTGGTAAGAAGACCTGACAGTTGATAATTTTGGCGGGAAAAATAGTTGGGTGGTTAAGGAAGGGTTAGCCCAATCTGAACATTTATTTGTCTCATTAGTGCATTTGTGATTTAGCCTGACTCCATTGTCACCCCCCCTTGATGGCTCGTGTCCCTTCTCTTATTTTGCTCTTTGTCCTCGTTTTGCCAGAGCTTTGTTTACTACTCCTTGGCTCCTTGCAGTGGGTACGCGGTAGGGCGTATTTACTGGTCCAAACTCCAAACCTAGATTGGATCGGGGACTAAGAATCGGATTAGAGTAGGTTAGGTACTGATGTCAAACTCGAACCTGAATGAAAGGGCGGAATTTAGAAGAATCTTAAGAAAGGAAAATACAGATACCCTTACTATGTGCGTAAAGTTTTAAATTAGTTTTAGTCGATAATAGAAAAACTTGCTCTAATGGAGTATACTGTATATTGTATACAGACATACAATACACGTTAGAATACCGGCGCTAAATTTGACGTGGAACTAGCTGACACATGCTACGATAATATCGGTACATCGAAACAGTATACTCCCTCCGTCCAGCTCAAACGCCCCATATTCCTTTTTGGGACGTCCCAACTCAAACGCCCCATCTATTTTAGGATATCATTATCTCTCCTACTTTATTCTAATCTTCCCACTCACTCTCACATTCTCTCTCCTACTTTTTATTAATCCCCACATTCTCTCTCTTATTTTCTCCTAATTTTCTTCAACTACCACTACTTTATTTTCTTTAATAATTTTTCTTATTTCACTATAAAAGGTCTACGGGGCGTTTGAGCTGGTACGGAGGGAAAACTTATTTGGGAGGTCCGGTCACATCCGGGAGCGGTGCTTTTGAGTAGTAACTTTGCGCCAGGAGTCTGTCTCTTTGGAGTCCTTGGATTCATCATATCGTATATTCAGAATCTTGCTGGATGTCATTCCCGCGATTTTTGCTAGCTAGCTCTACTAGCCTAGTACACTAGTAGTCTAGTAGTACTCTGTTTACTTTCTACATTGTCTTCTTCACCACGATTTTCAAACACAATTGTTCTCTCTTTTGCGGCAAACTTAACAAATCTAGATTAATTCTTTGGTTAAAAAAATAATCTAAATTAATTCTTAATACGGAGTATATTAGTATTCTTTGTAATATATGTACTCTATTCATGTTTTCAATTTGTTAACGTCGGGGTGAATCATGTACTAACTCCGATTTTTTCATCGACTGATGTTGGTTTGGATATGTTAGAGGAATTCTAATCAAACGTTAACAATTAAAAAATGGCATAAGTAATTTAAGAAGCAAAAATTTGTAATTGAAGAGTGAGTGAATCCTCTTCAACGTTGGATTATCCGATCATGGTGACACAATTGACACTCCTTCCGTTCACTATGTAAAGACATCAAGATCTTGTGGGATAAGTAGATTAACGTTTAAATGATGTTGTTTACCATGCTTGGTAAAACACAAGGCTAATTTCATCAATGTTTTTAGTGATTGTCTATGTGTTTTGCTTAACAATTGAACAAACCAGTTTTCTATTAATTTCCCAAAATATATAGAAAAGGTGACATAAAACTATAAAAGCATGACCTATTTTACATTCCTTGTCAAACATCGCGAAATACCACAATAAGAGTTTGAGACAATTCAATCAATTTAAACGGAAAATGAAGCCTTGACTGGATTATAGCGGCCAACAATCAATCATCCTACTACTACATACGGAGAGTATTTCCGATTAATCTATCACCAATTTTCCTGACTAAACAATACGGCCAATTTATAATGCTCGACAAGTACCACATAATTATTCCGATTCTTGTTAAACCAAAACCAAAAGAAAC
The DNA here is from genome assembly GCA_038382645.1 of Spergularia azorica. Lineage (NCBI taxonomy): Eukaryota > Viridiplantae > Streptophyta > Magnoliopsida > Caryophyllales > Caryophyllaceae > Spergularia > Spergularia azorica. The sequence goes on along the minus strand of JBBYHQ010067209.1, from coordinate 10,674 downwards.
GAGATTGAATGCTCAAGGCAGAGGTGTAATAGTAATACGCCATAATAAAGAGCAGCACACCTGCGTTTCCTCGTAACTCTAAATCCCCTCTCATCGGACAAAAACAAAACCAACCTCTTAAATTCCCCAAACTACCCTCCACCCTCCTTCCCGAACGTTACACTCATTCAACCACAACACCCTCGAGTAATTACCTCCCTCACTCCAAGGGTAAAACCGTCAATTCACTTACACCTCATTTAAATCAACAGATCTTAAAACCTAAACCTCTCCTCCTCCAGACTTCCTCCCGCCTCTCTCTCTCTCTCTCCTCCCCCTCTTTTCTGCGCAAATTCATCCCCTCTTTTTTTCTTCCTTAAAAAAAAAAAAAATCGGAGAAAAGCTATTCTGCGAAAGTTTGAAGAAGTCAAGTTCGAAGCTCTTTGTTGCTATTCAAGTCGCGGACAAACAAAAGCGCCGGAAATTTCACCCTCAGAATACTACGGTAAGATCAGCTACGCTTTTTTTCTCGATTTTTCGTCACGAAATTACTTTTCATTTTATTTTCGTTGTCTTTCCCCGAATATTAATCAGCTTAGCTGTGTATTTTGTACATTTGCTGATATTTCATCATTTTTATATGTTTTATATAATTAAATATTATTCTATAATGTTTCTTAATGATTTTTCATTACAAAGTTTCGAACTTTGTTGTTAATTTGAATTAAAAAAAAAAAGTTGGATTTTTTTCTGATTAATTTGTGATTCTTCATTGTTATTGGGAATGTTTACGCGTAAATTAAAGGCAAATAAACAACACTATCCTGAATTAATTAATTAATAATTAATGTTCATATTGATGTTTCCGATGGAGTTTACAGTCAATATTTCCAACAAATTTAAAAATTTCATTTTTATTTATTTATTTATTTAATTTTCACCATTAACATTCATTAATATTCGGTAGGTGTTTCCACATAAATCTTTTTAATTAAATAAAAAAGTATACAAATTCGATTTGTTCGTCGTTTTGTGAATATATTTCTCTTCTCTTCTCTTTCCCTATCAATTATCTGACGTCAATCAGAATCTTACATATTTAAAGCTAATTTACGCAACTACCATAATTAATTTATTGTTTATTTATTAACTCGGTTTTTTTAATAATGATAATTTTAATTTCCGCAATTAATCAAATTTGAAACAGTGAAAATGAGAATGTCGCGTAAATGAGGCATGTAAATCGATGCTTTGAAAATGCGGTATCGGACACACGTTAAAAAAACCGATATTTGTTTCGGGTCTCGTTGTTTTATATGACGTCGGTTTAATTACAACGAGCTGTGTCTGAACTGTCTCAGGGGTTCTTCGTCAGAATGCGGAGGAGGTGACAAGAGCTTCACGCGATTGAATTTCTCGCGATATATATTAATATTTAAGGTAATAAAAATATTAAAATGGTTGATTTTCTCGCGAGATGTGTATTTATGCTGGAGTCATTGTTAGCCGTACACGTGTCCTGTAGCGAATTCTGGATGGATTTTCGTTACTAGTCCATGTCTCATGGTAACATAGACATTCATGATTTGATACGACTTGTATTAATTGGATTGATAGCACACTTTGACTCGTTTTATTTGGGAATGGTCTATCTCCTTATGTAGCTTTCGGTGTGCGAGTTGGTCTTGAGTGAGACGGTCCGATTTTACGATATCCTAATGAAAACCCGAGAAAGTTTAATTTTTTTTAAAAAAATTGCCCTTTTGGGTGGCTTTGTAGCTTGTAAATGTATGAGACCAAAGTTTTGTTTAGTGTTAGACAACTTTAAAGACTAACTTTATGCATCATTAACTAGAAAGAAATGCTTGGCATAGACATAGTAGAGTGTTACCACCTTGGCTGAAACATGTACTCTTTCCGATTCTTGGAGATTTTCTTGTTTTGGTTGTTTATTTCACTGGCGATGTTGAGCTATGCAATGCAGAATAATATATGCACCGATTTTTACAAGTGAACGATTCATTGTCTGAATGCAGCTCCTAACATGATCCGTCAAAATATCAAAACAAACTTAGGAATTTATGTTTGAATCGGAGGGAGTATGTCTCTTACATGTAAAGGTGACTCTTTTGTTTTCGTGACCTTATTGAACACGTACTCGAGTCGGATACTTGTAGCCGAGCCTTGATATGGTGAATCAAATAATTGATGGGCAATAATTGAGTACTTACGTACGTAGAGTGAATTATCCACTAGGTGAAATCCATCCTTTGCAACTTGCACAAGTTGGATCATGAGTAAAGGTCTTGACCGTAGGTAAAACGGGGGTTATGAAAATAAAAGATGGCTGTACAGTGTAAAGCATAGCATACAAGTCCATTTGAGATTGTGAGAGATCTTAGGTGATGGGGGCCACGTGACCATGATATATTGATATATAAATATATTACATGATGTGAAAAATTTAGAGATGCAGTATATGTCTATGTTGTCTTTGTTGTGTGCAGAGAAAGAATCCCTGCAGAAATATAATTTTATAAAAGAAAGGGGGGTCCTTTAATATTTGTTGTATAGTTGTATGTGGTGGGTCACTTTGGTGAGAAATTGACAAGCCTATGCATGTTTTGTACATGGGGTGCTTTTTTGGGGGAACGTATGTAGTGTATATGGGTGTGTCTACTTCAGGAATTTCTTGAGTGCTTCAAAGAATCCAACGAGATCTGAGGCTATTAGACAAGAAGTGAGTATTATGTAAAGTACCACAGTTACAAAGTTATGCTACTGCAAAAAAAAAGGTGAAAAAGGAAGGGGTGGTGCACATTTAACTTAGATCTGCAATATCTATGTGGTAGAAAATTTTGTGTTTTCTCTGACATTTTTAGCTGATATTATTCTTACTTTTTCTACTTTGTCTTCTTGGACTCAACTAGTGAGTAAACAATACTCTACTCCATTCCCAGGTCTTGTCTTTCCTAGGTAGCGATTTTTACACTTGTTAGTTGTTACCGATGTTTTATTTAAAATAATGGAGCGCCAAAATGACTTCCCCGGTGTACAAAAATCACTCCCCGGGCATTATTAGCTCTTATAAGTAAAAAGATCAGCGTTATTTGAAAGGTGGGATTTGAGTATCATTACGGGCCTTTGGCCTTGTAGCAAAGCATGTGGTCAGGTGTTCATGAGATTTGCTTGGGAAAAGTTTGGTAACTATGACTAGCTTAATTCATGTTATGTTGTCTATTAGAAAGGGATTGCACATGGTAGAGTTGTTTTTGTAGATCTTGCTAAAAGAGCTTATCAACTATTTAGAAATAGGACCCATAGATATTGACCTCCTCCGACCTCATTCTTGGCCCCAAAGATCTAACTGGAAACAGTGTAGCTGAGTACTGTACAAGCTAAGCTAGTTACCAAAAATTCTTTTCTATAAATAATTTTGGATTTGGCTGCTTAATTCTATTTTAAACTATATAGTAACATGTGAAGAATCTTGAATTTCATATTGTTTCTTTCTATGTGTCCAATATGTTTCCGAGTGGTCAAATAAAACGGTGCACCTATGGTCCTGATGCCCTTTAGTACAAAATACAATCTTCCAGTTATGTGATATTGATATATATACAGTATACTTGGCTGTCCTGCACATTGAAGCGTCAATGCACACTTGTTTATTCACATTGTGGGAGGTTTAGTTGGGTTTCTGAAATAAAAAGCATTTGAAATTTGAATACTTTAGCTGAATTATTGTACAAGAAACTTTTGAGTTATGTGACTATGGCTTTTCTCTCTGAAAAAAACAGAATACTCGAAGAATCTTGATATAAAATTGCTTAACTATGTATTATTGTTCATGCAATCGATAAAACTAGCATTAGTCGAGGTGTTCTCGGCTTGTCCTGACGTAAAACCAGCTGGAAGAAGTATATATATTTCCATTTCGTACATGCCTGTTCTTGAAAACTTGAGTTGCCTTCTTTCTCTTAGCTTGTCTAGAAAGAAACAGATCGTTGTTTTTATATTATTGCAAACTTTGCCGTGCGTGCATGGTAGTATGTCGAGATCATATGTTAATTAATGCTTAAAAACTTGTGTCTGCGTAGTTTACTTGTAGCCTTGTGGGTGATCAGGTTCAACAGTCCGTCTGGTAACAAGTAAATTTATTTTACACTGTAAATGTCTTCGTTTTTGTCGCGATCACCCTTTTCAATGTGTGTAGCACTTGGGCGGATTGTTTATCACACTTTCTAAAGGATTCTTCGAGCATTTCCTTATGTGTACCATTCTTTAGTTTGTTCTCTTCTTCTTGTTCCTCTTGTCTCCCTGTTCATTTTCCTTTTTTCCTGGTCCTCGTATCCACCCTTTTCCCCACTTTATTAAGAAAGCATTTTGTGAACCTTCAAAGACAAAATGAATAAAGAACTCCTTGAAATGATGGCCTTGATCTAAGAGTTAAAGCAGAGTTAACTCCTAATTTGGGGTCCAACGTTTTCAAAGTTTTTAAAATCAGGACCTCAAACGTTTTTAGCTTGAAATCAGGAACTCATATGAACTCCGTTGCTAAATTCCGTTAACTTCACTTCTTTTTCTCTTCTTTTTTTTGTTTTCTTTCACTCTGCATCTAACCTTCTCACCTTTCTTTCTTCTCTCTCGTTCAACATTGAATATCATCACCAGTTCACCACCGTCACAACCACCCTAAAAACATTCACCACCACCTCCTACTCCACAATCATAAACCCATATGAATTTTTAAGATCAATTTTTCCTGTAAAACAACCACAAATTTCCCTATAAATCAACAGCAACCCAATAACAATGAGTAAACAGAATTACCCAAAAATCAATTTCCTCTTTTACGACGATATAAACCCCAACAAATTGTAAGAGAGAGAGAGAGATATTGAGATCAAGAAGATGGGTTTTGAAGAGGGAGATCAATGAAAGAAAGAGCAAGTAATGTGATTTTTTTTTTTTTTTTGTAAAGTTTTAGATATGGACTCACCCTTTCTTTTCCAAAGAGAAACCGGTGAAATCGAACCTTCGGAGACGTTGGGTTGGTCAAACGACTACAAATTGATTTGGGGCCTTGAAATCAATTTTCATAAGCCAAAGGTAGAGTGATTGTAATTGTAAAATAGTTTGTGAAATTGTGGAGTAGAAGATAACAGGTTATGAATAAGACTACAAATTGATTTGGAGCTTTGAAATCAATTTTCATAATGAATTTGACTGTTTTGGTGGTGGTGGTCGTCGGTAGTAGTGGTGGACACGTTTGGAGTGCTGAAGGTTTGGAGGAGAGAGAATAGTATTGAGTGGATAGAAAACTTAACAGAATAAGGTCCTTCACGCACCAGAAAAACGTTTGAGGTCCTGTTTTCACAAAAAATGAAAACGTTGGACCCCAACTTGGTAGTTAACTCTTAAAGCAAATACTGCTTTTCCTTTCTGATATATGTACTCTAATCACTCATTCCCTGTTCTGGTTCTTTTTTCGGGTTTTTTTTTTTTTACCTATAATAACATTATTGCATTTTAATCTATAACTTGGGTTAAATATTCACAGTTTCTCAAATTTGTCCAGGCAGATGGATTCCGTCAAAGGGCGTACGACCACCCCAAGTAAGAGTAGAATAGCTCGAGCGATCTCCAAAGTACTCCATGTCCGTGCTCTCACAGGGGTTTCACCAGCTGATGGGTTTCAGAAGTTTAGAACCAAAGTAAAGAGCGGGGAAATGAAGCCACATGAAAAGATCAAGGTTGAGATGGTAAATGGTGTTCAGGGCAAGTCTTCGTTAAAGGTGGATCAACAGCTCGTCGATAGGATTGCCCGAGATGCGCTTATTGCTAAATTATTTGCTAGCATTTCATCCGTCAAAGCCGCGTATGCTCAGTTACAACATGCTCAGTCTCCCTATGATGTTGAAGGTATCCAGTCTTCCGACCAGATGGTGATATCTGAGTTGAAAACTTTGTCCGAGTTGAAACAGTGTTATGCGAAGAAACAGTTTGATCCTTTCCCTGAAAAAACGTTAATCATGTATGAACTTGAAGAACAGAAGAATCTGCAGAAGACATATGAGATCTTAGGGAAAAAGTTGGAGTCTCAGACGAAGCTGAAAGACTCTGAGATCACATTCTTAAAGGAGAAACTAGAGGAGTGCAAGAAAGAAAACAGGTTAATCGAGAAAAGACTGAACGCAAGTGGCCAACTGACAGTGCTCGATAATCTACACATGTCTGGATTAAGTCCAAACCATTTTATTCCTGTTCTTCGGCATACTGTGAGATCTATTCGCACTTTTGTGAAGCTGATGGTTGAGGAGATGAGGTCTGCTGGGTGGAACTTGGATTCAGCTGCAAATGTTATTCATCCTGGTGTGGCTTACTGGAAGCCTGAGCATAAGTGCTTCACATTCGAATCATTCGTTTCTAAAGAAATGTTCGACAGCTTCCACATTCCGAATTTTGCTCTTCCTAGCGAATCTCTACCAGACCACAAGCAGCGGCGTAGGTTATTCTTTGAGAGATTTACTGAATTGAAGTCGGTAAAAGGCAAGGACTATATGTGCCAGAAGCCTAAATCTACGTTTGGAAAGTTCTGCCGAGCCAAGTACTTGCGGCTGGTACACCCTAAGATGGAGTCATCCTTCTTTGGCAACCTCAACCAGAGAAACCTCATCAACTCTGGTGAATACCCACAAACCACATTCTTTACAGCATTCGCGGAAATGGCAAAGAGAGTATGGTTGCTGCATTGCCTGGCGTTCTCTTTTGAACCAGTAGCCTCAATCTTCCAGTTCAAAAAGAGGTGTCGGTTTTCGGAAGTGTACATGGAAAGCGTCTCCGACGAGGCGTTCCTGCCAGGGTCTGAACCCTGTGTAGCATTCACAGTAGTACCTGGGTTCAAGATTGGGAAAACCTGTATCCAGTCTCAGGTGTATCTTGCTGGTGCATGACCACCACAACCTGTGCTGTGATGATCATCTGATCACACCATGAACGCATTTCGGTCAAACGATCGGACGGTCGAGACACGGTCCGAGGTGGTGTCCGCAGGCTGGACTGGAGGGCATTGTTGGTAGATGGTGATCTTTGTTGGGTTTTGGCTGAAAATCATAGAAAAATGAAAAGATGCCCTTTTCTTTGGGGGTTGGCCTGATGGTGTGTTATGTGGGGACTAAACCTGCTGTGCAACATGGTTAATTGGGCCATTTTGTCCCTTAATCTGTGGCTTTTTTTTGAATCTGTGACCGTTGTAGGCATTGGGAAGAAAATGGCTGATTAGTTTAAAAAAAAATTTGTCCCAAGTTTTTATGAAATTGCCCAAATTTTGTTAATATCTAGGGTTAAAAAAGGGCTACTCGATCTTTGGTTGTATGCGTAATATAATTGCACTAAGTAACATGTTCTGTGTTCTTCCTTGTATATGAAAAGAAGTTAATTAGTAGGCGCTTAATTTTTTAATTTTTTCTTAATTGTGCAATATCTCCTTGTCTTTCCTAAAAGATGTGCTACTGATTTGCTTACAGAGTCACAGCACACTTCTTCCCATTTCCAAAATTCCAACGTATACCCCCTTCCGTTCAAAACTGTTATTTCCATTTCGTCATTTTCAACGTATGAGTGAGTCTTGCGTATCTTTGATTCCCGTTTACTCCGCCTAGTGGCGAGACAGTGGGGTAATGTTGCTGTTGTACGGTTACAATAAGAGATTTCAGTTGAGTAGCAAAGTTCAGTAGGCAGTGACTTATAGAGCCTCACATGTATAATTGTAGAAAGAGAAAAATATGTGCCTATAAAACTAGGTTACGCATAGAATGTACAAGAGTACGAGTATTGAATTGACTCTGCGCGTCGGCTTAGCACAGATGGTTAACATTGAATAGTGAAACACGAATTAAGACTTGTAAGGACCATTTGTATTGTAAGGTGACGAGCTTCTTTCAGATTGCATCATTGTCCGAACTATATATGTCGCTCAAGTCAACATTTTAATTAATGATGAGAGAAAGACGAGTTTCATCACACAAAAATAAGAAAGGGTTTGCTTAGTTGCATGAATATGCCCACGTTGATATATCAGTGATGACATTAGTTCAGTACTACATACAGTCGGCAATAACATTTTTAATTAATCTTGGGTATGTCACTTTTAATTGTTGTCGGTTAGGACGGCTGGATTTGGTTACGATATCGAAACGCTATGATGTAGTAATAATAAGTTAAAATTTGTCGCTGATTTTTCAAGTTGTCGATAATACGTACAACGAAATATTTTGAAATACTTGTAAGAAACTAAGAAAGTGTAATGTAATGGTAATCATTACCTACATCAAAATGTTTTGTGTAATGGTTGTAACCAAAAGCTTAATCTATTTCTGTAGGATTAGACTTTGTCATAAAATTAATCCAAACGATAAACAATTTTGAAGATTTTTTTTTGTTAAACACTATCTTATAAAACGTATATTTTGTGAAACACTCCCTTAAGAAACCAAATTTGTCTAACATTGTATTCATTGTGAGACACTACCAAATTAAAACCGAGTTTCCGGCGTTGACTAGCTAGTACACATGCCTTTCTTTAATCGGTTTCCGTCCGTTTTTCCGCCTTATCTATCCTTTTCTAATCTCGTTTTATGAGATCATGTGTTCGGACGACAAGAAATGAATCGGAAAAAGGGGCGGAAAGCGATAAGAAGGCATGGCATTTGGCCTTACACAAAAAACTATTCTCCTGCAGTTGCCTATACTGGACCTTACCGTGTGACGACCTTACTTGAACAGGATCTGTTCTATAGGATCGTACCTCGAGACCTTACCGTGTGGATGAAGCCCATGCGTAGTTTGGGCTAATTAGCTTAAGGGCCCAAGCTCAAACTCTGGGCCATGTTATATACATTGTCCACTGGGAAATTAGTGCTGAGGTGAATGGGTGGTACTAAATGTCGCCCACAATATCTCACTTTTGTTAATTTCTTTTCTCTCAATTCGCAATTCATTCTCTCTAAAATTCTCAACATTTAACTACTACAAAACAAAAGAAAAGAAAATTCTAGATCTAAAACAAGCAAAATTAATCATAATGTACTCCAATAGAGAGTTGATGACTTGATGATATGGGAATACGAGATATATCTAGCGAATTAGCGGATCAAAAACAATGCAAACGAACCTAAGACAAATCACACACATCAACAATGGTTAAATACGCTAAAGTTTTGAAAAAGGAAAAAAAGTCTGAAAATGTAGGGTTTGTTTGCTAGTCGTAGCTGTTTCGGTAACTTTTAGATGTTGAGGTAGCTTTTACCTGCTCGTCTATGAAAAGTAATTGTTAACAATGACATATTTAGCACAATCGCAAATTGTTGAGTTATTAAAATGATATATATCACAATACTAAAAAAATAAAAAATGCTACTTCCAAGGGGAAATGATACTTATAATAGCATTTGCCAAATGACTCTTAAAACGCTAAATGCTACTCCATCCGATTCTTTAGATTTGCCCATTTCATTTGGGCACAAAGTTTAATAGCGGGGTAACCTTGGTTTCTTACGCTAAACGGTATTGTTCCCATATGCACATAGGTCTGTTGATACAATATCGAGTAGGGAAAACTGCCAAAGCTATATAAGTTTCTTTGTGATTGGAACTGGATTTTAGGAAAACCTAAATGCTATTTCTTTCTAATATTTTGACTCTAGTTTTGTAATGTGTCTTATTTATCAAAAAGTAAATTTACTTATCATATATGAAAAGATAGTGGAAGCCATGTTTCCACATCTCATTAGGAGTAATATTTCCTTATTGCGTGTTTTTTTAGGAAGTTTAGGGTATTATAAATAGCACTCCTTTGTATTGTTTTTTTAGATAGAGTTTTGAGAATTAATATCGAAGAGTCGAAAGACAGTTTCTTTCAAATCGTTCAGACTTTTAACACAAATTGAGCTAAGTGGTGTTAATCTTAGTTCGACATTATTTGCTAATCACATTATTAGTGAGTACTAGTTCGTTACATACATTGGCGTTTAGGTTTTTGGAACATACGTATCTCCAATTACAAATAAAAAGTGAACTTTCAGCTATAATGAAATCGGTTTTTCTAACATGTGTCCAATGAACATTTGATAAGAATTCATTTCCTTTCTTAAATGAGTGATATATTTCTCATTTAATCATGAAATCCCATAATTTGTTTTTTCATGTTAGAATCTTACTTAATTAAGTAAGAAATTGTGTTTTATCGTGTGTTGTAATTAAACTGATGAAATAAAATAAAGTAGGTGATTTTGAGTGTTCAATAATTGTTCACGAGGCAGAACACACCTTAAAAAAATATAATAAAATCAACTTGTATTTATGGTAAAAATTGGTGTTCAATTCGTTCGGTAGCTCGTAATTGTATAGAATAGATACTATTGATTATATGGAACATAATCAACAATTCAACTTATGTCATCATCGCATGTGAAAATCTTGCCACACGTATTAGGCTATGTTTGGTAAAACTAGCTGAAATAGTAGCTGAACGCTGAAAGAGTAGCTGAATGGTGAAATAGTAGCTGAAAGCTTAATTAATAGCTGCAATAGTAGCTGAAAGATTCTACCTGATAGCAATAGGAGTGTTTGGCAAGATTAGCTGATATAGGAGCTGATATACATAAAATTACATAAAAATGCATTAAATATTTT
>JBBYHQ010067104.1:0-30731 GCA_038382645.1 Spergularia azorica | reverse complement strand
AAGAAGCTAAGGCGGCAATGCGTCAGATTAAAAAATAAAGATTTGGGGGAATTGAACTAAAGATACTCCGTATTAGAGTATGCGAAATCAGGTTACTTTGCCTAATTAAATTCCAAACACAACACAAAAAAATAAATATTTAAATTGTATTTTGTATTCTATAAAAATATTTTAGCTTAATTAAAAAATTCAATACAATATTACTGTAATACGCACTTCTATTAAAATATTATTTTCTAATGGTGATTACCACTAGCGGTGATGACCGTAGAATTTTCGATATATGGACTATAGAAAAATTGTTTATACCACAATCAAGCACAATGAAGTGTGGTAAATTAAAGATGGGAAGTAGTAAAAAATATGGTTATGTAGTAAATTAATATATTTGCAGTAAATTTATGTTACTAGTAGTAAAATCAACGTCGATACGATTCTATCAATAGAAACTATCAATAGAAAGAAATTTAAATTAATTTATTTACAGAATCAAAGACTATTGATTGTCTCTCTTTCCTTATAATCCATCATTTCTTATATGCAATCAAACTTACTGCATCTTTAGTTGTTTCTATTACAAACTATTCATATACAATTTTTTACTCCTAGTATTTTCAAAAAAAAAAAAAAAAAAAAAAAGTAATAAGAAAAACAGAGGAAATGGCATTTATTAAGAGCATTAAAAATTAAAAGTCAAAAGCATGCAACTATACAAGTAGTAATGCAAGTAATCCTTCGTTACCAATCACGGGGCTCGTGATTACATGCAAGCTACGAGTAGGTTTTGATTTGAATCGGCGAGTCTGAATACACGGTTTCAATTAAATTGTGTTGATTAATATCGTGCGTGATCGACCATGTGTAATGGGCGGCAGGGATGGACAACAACACAATATATGATACTGTGGTCTACATCATTTTACTAACTATTGGAACTTCATTTAACCCTGAGTTTTTTTGGTTATGAGCGGGTTCGAAAGGTCGTCCGACATTCGAGACTTGGAAGTAATCGGAATAAGTCATTTTTTTTAAACCCGTACTCCACAACACTCGAATGTGAACTAAATTTAATAAACTCGATGGTAATGTGAGGAAAGGTTTCGCCCTATTGGACAAGGCAACTTAGGCAACTAAGACAAGTAGTACTAATGTACTATACACCTTCAACTAAAGCTGTCACTGATGTGTTTCAAACAATCAATTGCATTGTACTCTTCAATCTTTAATGGCCGGAATCCTGAAAGGTCCTCTCTGCTGCCTATAACGACTATCTCGTCTATCAATTTGCCTTGGCCGACATGTTTGAATGACATTTGTTAACGATATACATCAATCAATAATGTTAGTTGCTCGGTGTCACTAATATTAACCGATTTCTGTGGTCACGAGTTCAAGCATTGTAGATCGTAGAATCAGAAATGTTATTAGATCGGGTCTGTTTTTTTTTTTTGCTGGGTATGAGATCGGGTCTGTTAGTGTTTACTCATTCCCTTTACTATTTTTTTGGCAATTTCCTTTGTACTAGAAAAAAGAAAGAAAAAGAAATAAGCCAACTAGATACTTGCGCTTTAATATTTTCAGATAGTTGTTATGTTGTGAGACTTGTGAGAGTTGTGACCACCAACATAAATGCATGACAATAATGTTCCAGTCTTTATTTTCATCATCATTCCTCAATCCTCATTGTGAAACAGAACTTCCCTTAAAAACCTCATGATTCAATAATTATTCTGTTTATCGAATGTTACGGAGTTTTACCATAACATTTGAAATACTTGATCAAATACGCAACCTAGTGGGAGTTTAGGTGCTTGAATGCTCGCTCGTGGTGCACCAACTTAGCATAGCATGTAAATATTGTTTAAAAAGTTGTAAACGAAGAAAAACATATACTCGTATAATATACACCGGCATTTACATAAATATGGCATGAATTGCGAAGAGAAAATGAGAACTAATTAATCTCATTTTTTTCACACAATGAGGAATAATGAATAATTGTATGAGTGTTGTAAATGATATATTCATGAATTTTGGATACAAATGTGGTAAAATACCCAAGAAATCAAAACAGAGAAAAACCCAAAATTCTAGTTCTAATTATATGATCTAAGAATTGCACCACAAAAAGTGCACATAATAGCTCGCCAAGACTTCCAGTAGAATGGCACATGACAGAACCTAGTGGCGGTCTTCATGTCAGCAACGCTAGCGCACCCGCCGCAACGCGAGCACGTTCCGGCTGCCGGCTTACTCCTCTGCACTTGCCGTTGTTGATCAACTAGGAAACAAAAGCACACCATTGTACGTGAATTGTTTTGGCAAGTTTTTGACGTATGAGGAAATGTTGCTTAATTATGAAGCTTTTTTTTCCCCTGATCGAACGTGTTTTTGGTACCCTTCAACTACTTACGGTTACGTGACTAATTTTTGTATATGGTTGGTCACTCACAACTCTCAAGTGATGATCAAATAAAATGCTTCCGAATTCGTATCAATTACGAGACCGAATATATAAAATTTATGTGTAGATTAAAATTGGGTTACTACTAGAGGATCGGGTACGTATGTTGTGTTGAGTTTTGTTGTGGGAGTGGACGGTTATATATATAGGCAATGATAAGGTGAGATGTGTAAGAGGAAAGCTTGAAATATACGACTTTGCTAAGTAACTTAAGAGTGGAGAAGTACTTGTAGTAGGATGGTATGGGGTTTGGAAACAGTTGGGATTTGAGGTCAGCGGTATGATTTAATGCGCAACTCGATATACTGTTGGTTGATAGTTGGAACTTGATATCATGGATCATTCGTGGAATTCACCAATTCCACTTTTTTTGGCTTCTCTTTGTTTACGCGTTGTATTATTCGTTTATCTTAAAATGAGACGATTCTAGCAGCGTAAAATAGAATTTTTGAATTTCAAAATATTATTTAACATACGAATTGCATAATGGACTTAGATGTGGTGTTTATGTAATTTTGGATACGTTGGGGTAATGGAGTACAAGTGACGCCGTAAAGTGGTATCTCACAAATCACAATCCAATTGTTGTTGCTTCCATGCATTTAGGACGATATTCAATTCAGATAGTGAAATTAACGTAATACACTCCATTTATTGAATCTATTACGTTTAAATGTATGAGAGAGAGATTCATATTTAGGTTAGAGTAAAGATTTCCAAAAGCTCTCAAACCAAAGTAAGAAAAATGACAAGAGAGTGGTAGAATTGTCATAATCAAAGTCAACGTTATGGGCGTAGAGAAATCATTATAAATTTTCCAAGAACAGATAAAGAAGTGAGCCATTGGGGATCAAGAGTGTCACCCACAGATTTAATCAGGAACGTTAAGTGCATGCATACAAAAATCCAGGGTTGATGTGGACCGTACACGTACCCAGCTATATATGATTTGGACTGTCCTACTACATTGCATTTAATCCACCTTACTTAACACATGATAAGATGAAATTAGCTAAGGCAATGTCCCATGTTTGGCCGTTTGGGATTGGGATATAACTATAACTTTGGTCCTCCATTTATTAGGTTGCATGCTTGCTCTCTTTGGGCAACCTAAGCATATACGTACCCGCAATTCTTGAGTCCTACAATCCAACTACTTAGGAGTTAAGGAGTATATATGATAATCGTCCGTGTCAAGATGAATGTTAAATGATATACTGTTATATACATATAATATGTAGTGTTTATAATTAAATGCGTTATACTCTACATAGGAGTGAGTATTATTATACTCGGTTGTCTTTGAATTCAGTTTGAAATTATCTTAAAGTAAACTTATATGTGTCTTGTACAAAAACGTGTGAATGTAGGTTAAACGTATATATTGATACATCATCGTCTAATTTGGGTCCCAATATTTAAGGAAACTCACACCATAAATGAAATCATCATAGCTTGCTTACATACTAAGGGTTTGATTATTTGAAGGACAACCCATGAGTCCACATGTGAGTTGTGCATGACTATTTGATTAAGACAAGAAGCTACTGCATTTGTCGAACTTTATTCCCCTGTGAGGACTTTGCTAAAATACATAAAAATACTCACTTAAGTTTTAATTAACTCGCATTAAAAATTCGTACATAGAATTCAAATCTCTGAAATTCTTCTCATGACAATTTACTACTGTATGAGATAAAACTATATGAGTAATAATATCAATGTTTTGTACTACTATACCAAGCTAACTAAATTTCTTTTGAATTAAAGTTAAATTTTGAAGCTCATCATCAAATTACTTTTAAGATTAGAAAGGTGCTTTCAAAATTGTTATTTTTTGAAGCTTAAAATTTTACTCCGTACTTTTGTCTTGAATTAGATCACATTCATTAGAATGTTAGTACTTCTTATTCGTTATAAATTTAAAGATATCCTATACACTAATTGACCCTAAATATGAAAAAGTATTATTCAGAACCGAACTTTACACGAGTGACATTTCACATTTGGTTCTCCAAAAATCGACCTCTAACCGTGCAATCGTTATATGGTACCCGGGGGTATATCAAGTCCTTGTACCCTCTCTTACAATAAAACATAACTACCCCCACTACTTTTTTACACTCTATTTATTTTTTCTTTAATCTATGCCACAAATATGAGTGAGGGGGTATGGGGAGGAGATTTACCCCCAAAGGGTATCTTATAATTTTCCCTAACCGTGACCTCGGCGACCACCAGCCAACATTTATCAACACCCGCTCTTTACGAGAGTTAACGGTGCCTTGTACGAGACTGTCGCATAGTAGGATAAAATAAAATTTGAAAACCAAAAGATAATCCACCCTATACTAGAAGGAATTAATTCAAATGTGAGATTATTTCCCTCCAATTTTGGTTCAAACTCATGAAACAATTAATAAAGCGCAAATACAGCATTCTGTTAATTCCCTCCAAAAAATCATATAAACCAATTTCATCCCAAATTATTAACTTGTGCAAATCAGGCTTATTATTCCAAGCTCTTAATCTCCTCAACACAACCTCCTCTACCGAAATCGGCGTAAACGTGAAACCCCTTGTTTACGCTTCTCTCTTGCAAACTGCAACCAAGCTCAAATCTTTTAACCATGGCTTACAATTACATACCCACATCCAAAAATCCGGTCTTTTTGGTAATAGACTTGTGGGTAACAGCTTATTATCGCTGTATTTTAAGATGGGTTCGCGGTTAGTTGATGCATCCAAGCTGTTTGATGAATTGTCTGAGAGAGATGTGATTTCTTGGACCTCAATGATTTCTGGGTATGTGAGGGTGAACCCTAGAAAAGCGATTGCGTATTTTTGGGAGATGTTGGATCATGATGTTGAGGCCAATGCTTTCACATTGTCGTCGGGGATTAAAGCTTGTTGTGAGATTGGGGATGTGAAGCTTGGCAAATGCTTTCATGGGGTTGTTTTGAGAGGTGGGTTTGAGTTGAATTGTGTGATTGCGAGTGCGTTGATTGATATGTATGGGAAGAATGGAGGGGTAGAGTATGCGCGCCATTTGTTTGATCAGTTGTGTGAGCCTGACGCGATTTGTTGGTCTTCGGTTATTGCAGCCTTGACGAAGAATGATTTGTATGAGGAAGCATTGGTGTATTTTTATGTGATGCAGAGGGAGCGTAAGCTTGTACCGGATGAGTTCACTTATGGGTCGATTTCGACAGCTTGTGGAAACTTGGGGAGACTGAGACAAGGGAAACAAGTGCATGCCGGAGTGATTACTACTGGCCTTTGTGGTAATGTGGTTGCAGAGAGCAGCCTGGTAGATATGTACGGAAAATGTGGTCGAGTTGAGGAGTCGCAGAATGTGTTTGATAGGATGAAGAGAAAGAATGCAGTGTCTTGGTGTGCGTTGCTCAATGGGTACTGTCAAAATGGGCACTATGAGTCTGTTTTCAGGATTTTCAGGATGATGCCGGATCCTGACCTTTACAGTTTTGGAACCATTATTCGCGCTTGTGCTGGTTTGACTGAAGTAAAACATGGGAAGGAGGTACATTGCCATTATATTAGGAAGGGTGGTCGGGGATATGTGATTGTTGAATCAGCTTTGGTTGATCTGTATGCAAAATGTGGATGCATTGATTATGCAGAGACAGTGTTTATGCAGATGGCTGTCAGAAACTCGATATCTTGGAACACAATGATATGTGGCTTTGCACAGAATGGCAGAGGTGTTGAAGCAATTGAGTTGTTTGAACAGATGATCCGAGAAGGGTTTAGTCCTGATTATATCAATTTTGTTGGCGTCATCTTTGCTTGTAGTCATGCTGGTTTGGTTGATCAAGGGCGGAGGTACTTTAGTTCTATGACTGAAGTTTATGGCATCAAACCTGGAAGTGAGCACTATAACTGCATGGTCGATCTACTAGGCCGAGCTGGGTTGATAGAAGAAGCTGAAAGTTTGATAGAAAAAGCCGAGTGTAAAGGCGCTTCTTCTCTGTGGCCAGCTGTTTTGGGTGCGTGCACAATCAGCAGAAATTCTGTTGCTGTGGAGCGCATTGCCTTGAAAATGCTGGAACTAGACTCTAACAACCACTTAAGTTATGTTCATCTTATCAACGTTTACAAGTCAGTTGGTCGTTGGGATGATGCTACGAAGATACGAAAGTTGATGGAAGATAGAGGAGTTAGAAAGTTGCATGGCAAGAGTTGGGTTGAGAATACAAATAACTCAGTCTGCGAAACCACCTCACCACCTGCTGAGGTTTTCTAGGGTGACATAAAGCCACCAACGCCAATGTTATCCCAATATCTCTAAAGAAGCTCTCAAGTCTAACCCTGAGCAATTAAAGGAAGGTCGGACATGTTAGTTTCCGAGATAAATCTGTGATTCCATATCGTTTTTAGGTTATGGAGTTTCTGATGCACAAAGCATTGATAAGACAGATCAGACACTGGTATGGTGTCCATGTTAGAGCCGGTCTTTTCACTTCTGTGGCAACTCATATGTACCACCTCGCCTCGAATGACTTTCCCAGCTAACACATCCACATCTTGTGAGTTACTGACAACTTATAAATTTCAGGCATGTAGGCATGTAGCTGCAAACTCTGTCTATTTACAGATGAGATCTTATAACAACTGAGACAAACTCGTAATGACAAAGTTATTTAGCAATTCAATTGTTAGCAGTACAGGTCTTTACTTCTATTTCTAAAGTTCAAAGTGCCTTGAACATTAATGTCCCCAAATTGATTTTAGAGTGCAGCTATTATGCAACATTTCAGAAGTGCAGGTGACAAATCTGAGTATGAACACAGGTTATATAAATCACTCAATTATCTGAAAATCGCAACCAAAAACGACCCATGGTACTGGCACAATACTGTTAATTTTGCTGGATTCAGCTACAATGCCTACAAAATACATCTGTACAGTTACTACAGTGTACACACAGGAGCTTGAGAAATTTGGTACTAAAGGTGTAATGCTGTGAATCTTTCAAGTTTCTTCCCCCGATTCAGACTCAATTTCAGACTCAGAATACTGATTTACTTCAAAACCAAGATTCATCTCTTGGCTTACCATTTCAGCAAGATCAGGTCTGTTAGCATCACTGTAGGCATTTACGATAGCATTGAGTAAGGACTCATTGGTCTCGATTTCTCGCCTTTTCAGCTGACCATAAATCCGCTTCACACCTTCTACCATGTTTGCTTTTCCATAACACTCCACAAGATGTATGTAAGTGATTATGCTGGGTTTGAATCCCTCATCTTGCATCCTCATGAAGAGATTCAAAGCCTTGTCAGTTTGTCCACAGACCCCATAAGTATATATTGCAGCATTGTGTGCAAAAGAATCAAGTTGCCCACCGACTTTAGTAAACGTCTCACACGATTCAATTGCTAAATTATGCAAGCCCACCACAGAGAAAACACATGCAGCAATAGCTTGCCTTGCATAAAGTCTCCCTTCTCGGTAAGCTTCCTCTAGTTGCTGGACTGCTTCACCTGACATGCCACCCTTCTTTAATACTGTAAATAACACCCTGAAGGTACCACCATCCGGCAATATATTTTGTGTTACCATCTCACGTAAAAGCTCACCGCAGTCAGCTAGTTGGCCATTAGTGGCATAGCACGCCATGACCTTGGTAAAGGATACACAATCTGTGAGCAAACCAGATTGTTTCATTTCCTCAGCAATCTCGACTGCTTCATCAAGCATCCCCAAGTTCTTGTACAAACTCATCATGGTAGCATATGTTACACCATCTGCTTGTCCTATTTGCCTCAATTTATCAAATATAACTTTAGCCTCAGAAACTATTCCAAGATCAGCATACAGACTGATCATACTATTTGAAGCAACTGTATCTGGACCACCCTTAAATTGTTTCAATGACTCGTACGTCTTTCTGGCCTTTTCTATGTATCCACCTTTGCTATATGCCTTGATAAGCGAAGTCAACACAACCTGGTTTGCACTTATCCCATTCTCCTCCATCAATCTGTAATATTGTAACGCTTCTTCTGTCCTACTAGCTTCTGCAAACCCATTAATCAAAGCCCCATAAACAACTTCATTCGGCTTTACCCCAGCATTTGACATATCTTGGAAGATTTGAACGGCATCAGACAACAGACCTTGGCGTACATAGCTAGCAATCACAGAAGAAAACGTTTGACAGTGTGGTTTTACTCCAGCTTCTTGCATTTGGTTTAAAACATCCTTAGCTAGGTCCACCAAATCACCTCCGGCGAGCATCTGGATAAGAGAATTATAAGTGCATTCATCTGGCCATGTCCCAATATTTCTCATGCTTTTGAAGACTGATAAGGCCTTCTCATACAGTTTCCCCTTCCCAAATGCTTTGATCACAACATTGTACTCCAATACATCATTCTTTTTGCCTGTCAAATCCCTCTTTGCATAGAAAATCTCTTCTGCCTCAGCCCACAGTCCCTTCTCTGCATAAATATCCATAACTGCTGCATATGTCTTCGTTGAGAATCCTCCGCCCACTTGACACTTCTCAAAAAACGTTTTTGCCCGCTCACGCAATCCCAGATTAACATACATCTTTATGATACCAGGGACAGAATGTTCATCAACTCGTACACCAGATTTCTCCATCTCTCGGATCACTGTTTCAGCCTCCTTTACCCTTTGCTTCTCACATAATATATGCAGCACAGCTCTGTGCGTTACCACATCAGGGAATAGATTCATTTTCCTAATCTTCCGGTACCACTGCAAGGCAGCATCAACATTTCCAGCTTGAGCATAGAGAGAAAGCAGTGTATTGTAAGTTTTAGTATCAGGAGAAAGTCCCCTTTCCTCCATCTTCTGAAGCAAAGCCTCAGCCTCTGACATGTACCCCTGGGTTCCAGAAATGTGAATCATTGTATTGAATGTAATGGTATCAGGTGCAACCCCTGATCTCAACATATCAGCAAACACTTCAGCAGCATCATTCAAGCGACCAGCTTTCCCGTATAAATCAACAAGAGTGTTATAAGTAGCTGTAAGTCGAGGCTTTTTAACACCATTTCCCGTTTCTAAAACAGCCATCTCCGAGGGTGAATTCCTTCCTCCTATCTTAAACAGCTCAGTGGATAGAAAATGCTTTAAACTTATAGGTTCCAAGTCAGATTCTCGCTGAAACCCATCCACATCAGACAAACTCAGGCGTTTCAAATCAATCCTCCCGCTACACCAATCCTTGTAAAATCTGTCAGCCATATCGAATTGCTCAACATCCTTAAGCACCTTCACAATGGTACTCATAGTCACCTCATCCGGGAAAATCCCTCGTATCCTCATATGCTTAATCCACAAAAGCGACTCCTCAACAAGCCCCGCTTTCCCATACACATCCACAAGCATACTATAAGTATTATTAGTCGGAACAACACCACCCCTCGCCATTTCGATCCAATACAACCTCAACTCAGCCCATCTCTGTGCTCGACCCAACGCCCGCAACACCACATTATAATGAATAACATTCGGCGTATAATCCTCCTGTGACTTCATCCAATCAAAAATCCTAACAACTCTCTCCCAATTTCTCTGCTCTTTCAAAATCACAGTCTGCTCTTTCGGGTTCAATTTCCCCACATACAATTTAAGAACTTTCTCAACATCTTCCTCACCATTCAAAGACTTTAAAATATTAGGCAAAGTGCCCCCATATTTCTTCTTCTTACCATTCACAAAACCTGGGGTTTTAGGGGGTAAAACAAGCGTATTTCTCACACACTGAACTTTAAAATCTAAAAATAACCGCGACCCAGATGGTTTTTTACGGTGATTAACAGAAATATGAAGGAAATTATGTACAAAAGTTAGTGAATTTGGTGGGTTATTATGAGAGTAAAATCCATTAAACCCTAGAAAAACCCAAGAAGGTTTAAAAGGAGAATAGGGATTAAAGAGCTTACTCGTGTTGTTGAAGTCACTGCAACCCAACTCTCTCGAACAGGAATGACAGTGGAGCATCGTCCACCTCTATTCTCTTCTTTTCTCTCTCTCTCTCTCTCAAATTGCTCTGCAACAGGAAATTCTCAGGTTTTTATTTTTCTTTTTTTGGGTGGAGGAAATAAAAGGGGATTTCTCCAGGGTTCGAGTTGTTCTTTCTTTTTTGCATTTTTGTTTTTTGTATCACTTTCGAGTTTTCAAAAACGAGATTGTAGATTTCAAAAAAATTGAAAAATGGAAACTAAAAACGATACCAGACGAGTTTTTTAGCGCTTTATTTCATTTATTTTGGCATGGATAAGAAGTTCTTATTGAGAACGCAAGTATTGACGTTAATTGGAGGGAGTAAACACGTTCATCGATTATAAAGAATGATAAACATGTACATATTTCACAACTACGGACTAAAACATTATTTTCCCCAATGTAGATGAGGTTGATGATTAGCAATGATTAAATAAAATACCCCGGATAAAATATCCGAGCTAAGAAAGAACCATTTAAAATGGGATTTATTTCACGGTAAGAATCTAGTAATTACACTTTTCCAACGTACAAGGGACCAAAAGAATTGAGCAAAAAGTTGAGACTTGGTATAATATGCTGGCTGATGCTGTCACCAAGCAAACAAAATTCAAAATTACGATTGCCAATATCACTTCAATAAACATTCCGGCGCCAAAATTAACATGTTTTCAATTGGATTTGTGGTCATATACATGAAGTAACCAAAAAATGAGATTGAAAATTTTAGGGAATGCACTTCAGGAAGTGAGACCAAAGAATCAATTGTCATGTATGCTAACTGTTTCGAAGCTTGGAGTTATAATGCTGCCATCATCGTCTGTCTTGCAGCCTGCTTCTTCATTTCAGCAGCTTTGCCACTTCCCCGGAAATACATGTACACTTGCTGCACAACAGAAACAGAAGCGCAGGAAGGAATGTTAGTCTGACTGACAGGGGGAAAGAAGTCTGCCGAGTGTTAAAAGATTAGTGCAAAAATGAAAAGAGTTGGACTGACCTGAATGACCCAGATACTAAGCAGCACTTCAAGGACGAAAAATCCGAAACCAATTAGATATAAGATCTGTAAGCAGAAAAAGAATTGAGATATACATCACCCAGTCAGCTAATTACATTTCAACCTAAGATAACAAAGTCTATCTGTGCAATGAGCTGAATAACCAAGCCACTCGGATATGTTATAGACACCCAATAACAAATCTGCAGTTCTATCCCTGTTTATCGGATCTTCTTCCTAGTGTTTTCCGATTTGAACTATTTTCCAAAAGACTACTAGCATTATAGCTCCTTTCAGTATTCACGAGTTCTTAGATCGCTTTGCAATGTGCATAGACGTGGTATTTTAACTAGTTTTCTATACTAAGGCCAGGGGTAGGGATTACTAGGCTGCCACTTCCAACAGCTAATGCCAGAGTTAAATCGCAGAGAACTTTGAAAGATCAAGCATACATTTGCTAATTGCTACGGTACAAATGCAGATGAGATACATGAATGGTGCAAGGTTTTAAACTTTGATCCTTTAATATTTCCAACTCTACCAAAAGCTAGCCCAGAAACATATGCTGTTTTACCCTTTCCTCTGGAGGGTACAATAGAAAGATTTAGAATCAGTAGACATACCCCAAGAATAGCATTGCCGCTCAAAACATCTATAGCAGGCAAGATCCCCCTGTTATACACAAAAAACAAACATGAACCAAAGAAGAAATTTAGGACAGCTACTAAATTAGAAACCGCAGAATGGTACTTGCAAAAGTTGCAATCCAGAAAATACTTGACATACGCCATAGATAGCATTTTCTACCAATTTTCCCAAGCAATGCTTAGACAATTGTGCTCTTTGTGTTGTAATACGTCTCAATCCTTATTACTTGTATCACTACACATTAATTGGCTATCTGATAGTCGAATGTAAAGGTCTCCTAAAGGGGGAAAAAGGAAGCTCAGAGAGATGATTATAAGGTAGGTGGAGTAAGGGAATGTTCTGTGTAGCACTCGAAATTCAATCTACAGGTTACCAGACCTTTTGTAAGTTTTCATGAGACAACCAGAAAACAGCTCCCACCCTTCTCTAACCCACTTCTTTAATTTAATGGTTGCAACAAAACAGGAGAAAAAGCATGTAAGCCTGTTTGGTCCTTGGATTAAGAGGATGATTATGGCTCACTCGTCCAACCAACAAAACCAGTTAAGAACCATCCAGAGGCAGCACCTCTCAGATGCTCATAAATCATAATTACAGCACTTTTCAATCTGAGAAAAACTGGAAATGTGATACTATGTGAAGGGGATCTCGGTCAAAGCCGAATGAAAAACTGGTTCAGTGTAATAATGTCAGGCTTCAATATGTCAAACAAATTATGGTGGCAAAATATCTTATTTTGACAAAGATTTAACGAACTTGGACTGGAAGCAGACTAGGACACATATTGAGCTTACATGAAATCCTACCCATCTAAAGCTTTGGCCAACCAATAAAATAGAATCAAAGAAAAGAACTTGCGTTAACTAAATCAATCATAAGAACACCTACGTGAGAGATTTTCCCTCGAAAACAATAGGAGGAGCAACTGCTGCCAAAACGCAGAAACCAATATGAATCTGCAGACATAAAAGATGACATTACTAAGCAGCACCTATAAGCAAAGAATCTTATCAAGAAAAGGGAGAGAAGTCTCACTGAGTAAGTCATGAAAAACCAGGTGAACTTAAGAGCACTGTCCGTCCTGTCAAAGACCACAAGGGATAAAAACAAGGATCAGGCACAAGTGCAGAGTAACTGAGGGTTCAATCAAATTAAAAAATTCTTATCATCAGTGAATCACTAATAACACATTAAAAACAGAGGACAAGTAGAGGGCCCTCTACATATGCTGAGCATTCACTCCAAAAATAAGGTCATCTTAAAAATCAAAATATTAGCAACCACATCTGCTTCTTCAAACTCCTTTAAGAAAACGGAAAAGCCAATGCTGAGGCCTATCAACAACAACCTTGCACTTTGCCTCTTCAAACTCTTAATGATCACATAAATAAAAACACAAAGTAAAACAAACACGAAGCAGCTCATCCTTATTACCTCATAGCACGATATAGTGGACGATACCACAAAACATAGGCCCCTGGAACACCAGATATGAAATAGATAATAGCTAGTAGCCAAATTTTTATTCCTGAAACAAAAATACAAGCACAGCAAACACCATAAATAGTCACAGATGTCCATCAAAAAAATAAAAATAAAGAGTATCATGATAAAAGATCCTAGACCACCTTCTCCTTTGGCCCAAGCAATTGACACTGCCACAACGTTCCACAGAAGGCAAAATACCAGTCCTGAATACAGTTAGAAAGTCAATTACCCTAAGCTGAAAAAAAAAACTAAACAAACAAAGCATTCCAGAGTTAACCCATAAGACATCTCTGCAGATAATCATAGATAAAAAGGGAGGATGTAAGGAGCCGACAGCATCAGCAACCAAAAAGATTTGGAACGGACCTCGGACATTGACAAGTTAAATATAGCTTTAAGAGTTGCAAAGCGCAGGTAACAGTTTTTACCACATTAAAAATTATTACGTTTAAACTCCAAAGGTAAATTTCACTCAGTGGTTGCTTTTATAGAAGGACAATAGGGTATTTTCCTGCTTCTTTTCCGAAATCCATTTGATGTTTAGCTATGAAGTCACTAACAGGTGCTTTTCCACGGAAGAGAACCACACACACCTCGGGCTGGAATGAGCTCCCTTTAATGCCCAACCCCAACAACGGAGAGCTTCTGACAAAAGAATCTACTTTATCTACTTAAGAAAAAATAGGGATAATTCACACTTGGCCTGATGACTTCTCTCAGGCAAATTACCGGAAGGTGGGATATAGCCAGGATGGCCTCCTGCTATGCTATGAACTGTCGCAAGACTATAGCTACTCTGAGCAAAACCCTTCTGCAAAGACATTCGTATCTATATTTTTACCAATAATCTCATCTCTATGATGTTTTCTATAGCGCAGCAGGAGGCCATCCTGACTATAGTGGGATTATTGGAATCTGGCAAGGGACATACTTTCACTGGCTGAAAGGATCTTCACGTTTCTCATAAAAAAATTGAATTTATAAGGAGGATTATGGCACTAAGTCCCCCGCCTCTGCTTTTAAGTATTGTAAGATCAAAAAAAATATCAGTCAATCAAGAAGGCGTATTTATTTGATACCCCACAAAATATGTACGTAAATGTTAACATATACATTGAACTCCCATGGGTTTCAGAAATTGATATAGAAACATATTTTACACCTAGTAGCTTAATCAAAGTTACACACAGCTCACAAGACACAGGAGAAAAATCATAGCAATGATGGGGCTTGCCGTCTAGCAAATACAAAGTTTAATCGCAAGCGAAAAAAATGCTTAGAGAAAACATACCTAGGTAAGTTGTGAATGCAACATATTGCAATCTCTGCAAATGGATGGGTATCTCATTTGGAATGTCTTGATGAATAAGGGGAAAGAATGGTGGCCAATTTTTCTCTTCAATCACAATCCCAGCTGCCAAACAAGTATGAACATAAGTCCCACTATTAATGGATAACAGTGCTATCGCAAACATTTAAGTGAAATCTGTATATACCTCGAGACATGGCATCTTCTCTTCTTTTGATTTCCTGCATGCATGAGTGAAACAATGGTAAGTTTAGTTCAGTGGCCAAACAATATTAATAAACACTAGAACAGAAAACTAATACCATATGTTATACATTGTATCCCAACAAGAAAAGCAGGGTTGGAAAACATGAGGTAGATTAAGGAGAAGAAAATTCCTAAAAACATCAGATAGTTTTGTGCTGAGCCTTCAAAGTTGAAAGCTAGCTCTGCTGAGAAAATGGTACTACAGCTTCTGAAATGTCAAAGTGAGTACCTGTTCCTTCTTCTTCAATTCGTTCTCTTTAGCTTGCAGTTCCCTTTCTCTCTTCTTCAAATCCTATAAAGCAAAGATGTATAAAGATGGGAGCAGCAGACACGCTTTCTACAACACCATTGATTAAGAAGGAAAAAAAAAAAAAGTTTTGAGCCAGCTGTAATGCATACAAAACTTATCCTACCATTCCACCGTCAAGAGGAATGTCACTAGTTGCACCACGATCATACTCAGCACGCTCTGGGGGAAGTGGAGAGAGTACAGCATTGGGTGCAGGAGGAACACTTCCGGGATTCTACAGTAGCAAAATCATGTTAAAAATTGCCACACAGTCTTATGAAAGGTAAATAAGAGACAACAACAACAACATCTTTAACCCCAGTGCCTTTAAGGCTCCCGCCATAAGGCGGGGTAAGGGGGGGTCGGATGCACGCAAGCCTTACCCCTATTGAAACATAGAGAGACTGCGCCACGGATGACCCAAAATGAAAATTGCTTCGAGAATCGCACCGACTGACTGCTACTTCACGAAATAAGAAGCACAAACAGTTTATGAGCCATTTTGGTTTATTCCATTATATCCCAAAAACCAAAGAATAATTAGTCTTTGGCTCCATTGGAAAGGTGAATAAGAGACGGCCACTAAAAATGTTACAGCATATTAGCAGGTGAAAAAACAAAGATCCAACAGATGATAGGAGATATGTATACCTCATCAGAGATGCTAAGCTGTATTTAAGTAAAAAAAAAAAAACTCAAGGAAACTTTAAAACTAATTTTCCTCTTCACCGCAGTACAAGAAGCACGACAACAACTTAGTTCCAAAACAATTTGGCGTTGGCTAACATGAACACCATAAGGAACCTTGACTAAATGAGAAAAACAACAAAAGAAAGAGAGAGCAAACTGAGAGTAGCTAACACGATAAACAAACACACATGCACACAGTCCAATCAGCAACAGATCTAAACTTAATATACTAATAACAACTAATAGAAAGAGAACATATGTAGCAAAAGGTAAGCGCCCCCTTTGTGAAGTTCAAGTATCCAAGGCACAAACAAGGACCATCAAATACTAAAAAAGACCTCTTACTGGCATGTAAAAAGCACCCCCACTGAAGTTTGACTGCGAAGATCCTTTCCCTTTAGCTGCCTGGTCCTGTAAGCAACAGAAAACCCAGGTCAGCTTAAAGGTTTCAATCTATTACCAAAATTGTTGATGTTAAAACAATGTTTAAAGAACACTACTGAAAATTGGACCAAAGACTAACTCACAATAATGACAATAATAAATAATCGATGTTTGACCTAAGACTCTAAGAGGCTGATAATACCAACCAACATTCTCCAATGACTTTCTAACAATGCACCACAATATATATTTCCTAGAAAGGTGACACCAAAGGGAGTGAGGAACATAATAGAACCGAGTTCGTCTGATAGCAGCCCTGAATATGTACTCATGTACCAAAATTGATCAATACACCATATAACTTATTAGTCTATCACTCTATCTTACACTCGAGATGACTGGCAAAACAAACATTTTTTTCTTTAAATACCGCGTGTATATCTTCATAAGACATTTTACCTCCATTTTTCCTCTTTTTTAATTTTACTCTTGACAATTCATAGCCTCAGAGGTCTAACCATCACACCTTACTTCCAGGCCAATTTATACAAGTTATTGTGAAGTTCAAGTCCTTTTGAAACTATAGTTCACAAAACAAAACAATTTAACACCATCTTCAACTCCTTCATCTAACAATTTGCCATTGAATTGTCATACCAAGTAACCCAAAGAATTGTCATACCAAGTATTGGTGAGACACTTATACTCGCAATCACCAAACTACGCCTCCATCCCCGTTCCCCAATGAATCAATCGCTTATAACTTTCATGATCAGACCTTACTCAATCTCAGTATCTCACCAATACTTTCTCAAACAACATTCTACAATAGAATGTCATTACACTCTTGTCTTATTCATCACTATACAAGCTAATTGTCACAATGGACACGGTTTCAATTTCGCCAATTGCCGCTAATTACACCTATTACCTACTCGAATCACTAACACCCCCAACCCTAATCACACCCCCAAAAGAAGCAATCCACTCCCCTCTCCCCCCAACCCCAATGCGTTCTCAATCAATGTCTCCTTTACGAATCAAGCAATTCGATTGTAATTCGCCATTTCATCAATATAAAATCACCACACACACACACACACACAAGTAAAAGAAGGTAAACCGTCGAAGAGTAACGAACAAGATTCACGATTTAAGCAACAAAAACCGTCGAAACTACGTCTTCCGCAACAAGATTCCCAATTTACCAGCAAAATATGATCAGAAAAACATAGGGAAGAAGGTACATTGCCGAAAAAATGAATCAAACGATCACAAAAAAAATCGAAACAGATCGAATTATAAAAACAAAATAAATTAAATCGGAAAAAACAAAATGCGAGAAAAAAGGAGAGAGAAAGAGGAAGAACTTAACAGCAAAAGGATTGACATCGTCGTCAAAGGGATTACGATCGTACGCCATTGTTTGTTTGTTTGTTTGTTTGTTGAGGATGATCAAAGTCAGCGTAATAATCACACCAACAAAAAAAATATGTAATGAGGAGAGAGAAAAGTGTGAGTAATATTGGCAAGGGAGTTATTTCAGTTGTGATAACCAAACATGTTTTGCATGATGGTGAAATCAACGGTTTTGCCGTACTACTTTCTTATTTTGGAAACTTTACATGGTCGTCTGAGTTGTTGGTAGCCTTTGGTGGTAAGGGTGTGTGCCAATTGCCCAATTGGATGGGTTGAGTCGATTTTTGGGTTAGAGGTGAATTCAGTTGTGTCGGGTTTTGGGTCGGAGTAAGATGGTGATTAAGGTTGTGATAGTTCGGGGTTGTTAACATACGAATGCATAGCAATAGCCTCACAGGCATACATTACACAGCGCAAAGCGCATAAATATTCCCAAAGTTGAAAGAATGGAATGGCAAAAATGGAGACTTTGATGATGAACATAAAAAACCAAAGTGTGGTACAAACTAATCAGAATCAGAATCATACATATTATGGACAAATTCCTACTCAAGACACTTCTAACTTCACCTTACGAAATCAAATTAATTACAGATTCAATTGAGTCAATTTACCAAACAATGAGGTCAGCGAATTCAGCTGTGCAAAGCATCTCCAAATAGCCAATGACATGCTGGAGTTGGAAATGCCGAGACATGGTTCGGTTCAATCACAAGTCGATCAAATACTTCAAAATTAACGGACCATCTAAGACCGCATGTCGGCCCAACTTTGTCTTCTGAGTTCTCTGAACTTACACAAGTCGCAGCTGTTTTTGAACTTTGATGTCAGAAGAACCACATACAATATGTAACACGCTCCCTGAGACTTTCAAGGCTGCTTTTTCTAATCAAAGGTTGCCATCATCATCAAAATTTTAGGCAGCCCCCGGTGGGGCTCGTGGAAGGGGAAATCACGGAGAACCTCTTTGCAATAAGTACTGAAGGTCTTGCACTACTTCAGACATCAATGGTCGAAACTCTGGCTCAGCCTGCATGAAGAAAAGAAAAGGGAAAAAAAGAGACTTTTGATCAGTGACTGTTTCCGGGAGGTAATATATGCACTGAAACTAGAACAGACACTATTGCAGGTAAAAAAAAAAAAAAAAGGACGGCATCACCGTAAACTCACTAATGAAGAGTATACAAAGTCACAAGGTATGTGGGAGTGTTAACATATAAGATCATTGTTTGGGCCTCAACCACCATCTTAGGCTTTTGGTCGAAATGATTCTTTCACCTGGCATCAGTCTTTTAGAGCCTCAATGATCTCAAGTTCAAAGCCTGGGAGTCTCCTCCTCTCTCAAGTGCACACTAAATGCAACAGAGGGTGGACCTAGTCATTATCCACGCTTCAAGCCAAAAGGGAATTCTCGGAGGGGACGAGTTAAGTTACAAAACCATTGTCTTGGCCTCAATCATCAGCTTAGGCTATTGGTTGGGATGATTCCGTAGCAAGGAACGATAATGATTGACTCGTACATTTAAGTTGGGTGTCATAGACTACACAAATCCTTGTGAACTTTTACCTACATAATCTCAAACATCTATTTAACCACAGCTTCAAGTTTGTGGAAAGCAGTGACCATTGACCAGCATTCCAGCAATTTCATCAAGCAATATTCGATTTATAGTTTAAGAATTTGAACTAATACTGCCACAGTTGAACGTTTCTGACCAGTAATGATGAACACAAAGAACTCGTTGCTATGATTCCTACAAAGAGGATAGAATAACCATAATAATGAAACATAATAAGGGTGCAATTTTTGTTACTCACCTGCACACATCGTAAAATAATGTCGGCGTAGTGTGATAACGACTTAATTGGATACTGTCCATTAAGAGAAGAATCAACCATCCTTTGTAAAGCATCAATATCATGTAGCTGAGGAACTGCCCATCTAACCAAAATTTGTTCCCCTCGAATCCGTGTCCTGGAGGTAATTTCAAGTGGACATAGAATTAAAAGTTGGTCCAAAAATAAGCATGTGAATCAGTATCACAGATTCACAGTACTTTCATATCTTACCTGTCATACGACATTCGACCTGTCAAAAGTTCTAACATAACCACGCCAAAGCTGTAAACATCACTTGCCGCAGTATAGATTCCTGACTCAAATTCAGGGGCACCATATCCATAAGCTGATAGAAGGTGACCTGACAACTGAGATTGAGCAACAGCACTTCAGTACATGACCAAACTAAACAGTTATAATGCAGTGTTGAGAAACAATTTCAGCTCCAGATTTTGACAATGGCAGATACTAAAGTGTTATAAAACCATGTTAATGCATCCTTTCAAAAAGTCATATACTCCAACTAGTACCATTAAAGTGCACGACTAATGTAACAGACATGAATCTTGAGGATCAAGGTTGGCCTAGTGGTTAGCAAACCAACCTGCCCAGGAGAGTCCCGGGTTCAAATCCTCATATCCCCACCCCCGCAGTATTAGCTGTCCCTATGTACCAAAAAAAAAAAAAAAACATGCATCTTATCTAGTAAGCACAGCAAGTTACAGAACTACAACTGAAAAACTAACTGCAAAAGATTAACTGGATTTCTGGAGGACTTCACACACAAATGTTCATGACAAAAGTCATTTGACTTTTTAATTTTCTTTCATGTCAGTATTCAGGACATAGGAATGAGGTCAGCAACACATTTAATACACAAACATATGAACATGTACTGCTTGCTTATCCTTGAAATTTTTTGAGTGAAGACTAACAACAATGAAGCTATCAGTAACGTTGTTTTGATCTTTTCCCTTACCTGACTGACAGAGCCAGATGCCATCAGCTTTGCTAAGCCACAATCAGAAACCCGCACATTGAGTTCGTCATCAAGAAGAATATTAGCCGATTTGAAGTTCCTATGAACAACTGCTGGTTCACAAACTTCATGCAGATACCTGTTTAAGACATGAAATAGACAGCATCAGTTACAAAAAGTAGAACATTTGAAGTTAATGGATAAATTTCTCCGCAATACAAGCTTCCTCTTCATGGCACAAATTCGAAGTGTCGGGGAAAGTAAGAGACCGACTTCCACAAAATTACGGTATTGTTTCACTTGTAGAGAACCTCTACTGCAAAAGTCCAGAAAATTCAGCACTGAATTTTCTACAAGCAAAAGGCTTCAACCAATTGCAACAGGTAGATTTAATATAACATAGAAATACTCTGATTCATAGATTGGGAAGTATGCAAGCCAAGATCTTTGACTTTTCATTACGCCAAACTTAAGGAACATCAGTGACTACTGCTATCAAATGAAAATGAACTTCAAATTTTGCGGGATCACTTTATGCGGTGTCATCAATGAGTTAAATCCTGTGGGTTGTTTCGATGATATTAAGTCACTTTCTAGTTTAAGCCAGTTAAACAAGTTTCCAGCACGCCTTTATTAGATTACTAAAGGTTTGTGTCTGCCATCAGATGGGGCTCACTTTCAAATGGACGGGCACTTGTATCAATCTACCACAGATCTTCCTTCTTTTATGGCGGTGAGGGAGTACCAATACTGGCAAACACTATGTTTCAGGAACATACTTATCCAGCTATACAAAAAGTTCTACTTACTCGAGGGCTCTCGCAGCTCCAAGTGCCATTTGCATGCGTATATTCCAAGAAAGCTTCTTTCGATACTCATCATCCAACTGCAATGCGTCATTTAATGTGCCATTACTACAATACTCGTAGATCAAGAGCCGTTGACCATGTTCTGAACAGTAACCCACAAGCTCTACAACATTGAGATGCCGAATTCCATCGATGTTGTTTACAAGCTCAATAAACTCATGGTCTTTCATTCTATTGGCAACACCTTTGTCAAGCTTCTTGACTGCCAGCAGCTGCACATACATCCGAAGAAAGCATTTAAGACACGGAATTCTTTTTCCTGAAAAAGTAAATTCATGGGGCTGCAAATTGCCACCATCCCATGTGAACAGTGGCCGAGCTTGGGTTAGCTAGGCTGGTAGGCCCCCCACCCAAAGTATTATAATACTAAAATTCCTCTGCCTACATGTAGCATATAAACATGGCTGGCATGGTTGTAAGTTTCACATTTGCAAGTGTAGAGCACATTTATGTGAAAACCAATACGCCATCCAGAGGAGCAAGCATTTCAAAATGCAAAGATGATAACTACATTCAAAGTCATATTAAATCAGATTTCTTTTGTGAGAACCTCCTTAAGACTTGCAGTCAAACCCAGAGCTAAAACTAGAAGTGATGGCAGTAATAAATCACAGATACTAGATAGGAACACCTACCTTGCCATTTGAAAGCTCTGCTCGATAAACAGTTCCAAGCATGCCGCTTCCAAGAAGATTATCTTGCGAAAAGCTGTTGGTATACTGCTGAAGAGAGGCAACTGTGAAAGATTTCACTGATGTCAATGGAAGAGGTCTGGTGGAAGGTTTTGGGACAGATTCTTGCGAACCAATGGGCTTAACAATTACTTTCTCAGAAAGAAAAGGAGGTGGTGGTGGTGGTGGTGGTGGTGGAGGTGGTGGTGGTGGGGGATGCATCATAAAATCAATGTCACTGAAGCTCATGTCGCTATCCAGCTTCCTCAATGGAGTGGTTAACCTCTGCGAATATAGACCCTCTTCATTTTGTGGTCTAGGGACTGCTGCAGTTCTCCGGACTGGCGCATGAGGCTCATCTTTTATATCCACAACAGCATCCTTTTGAACTGGTTCAGAAGAATTTCTCATACTTAGCTCGTGAATTACTTACACAATGGCTTCCATTTTCTTCTACAGAAAATAAGCAAAGAAAAAAATTAGGAGTTACCTTTTGCAGGTTGATTGTTTAGCTGATTCAATCCATTATAAGGAGGGTTCTCTCTCATTCCCATATATGGTTGAATTTCATGTCTCTGTGTTGTACGATAGTACTCTTTACTTCTGCTACAACACCATGGCACACAAAGCAAGAGGGCTAAAATCAAAATTATAAATCCGATGACAGAAGCAATCGATATCCCAACTATCTTTTTTGTTTTTGAGGACTGAGTCTTCTTTTGAGTGTTAGGTTCCTGCAGTGTAGGCGGAGATGCTGCCTGTCTTCCAGGGTTCTGTCTAGAACCAGAAGCTGTGCCGGAACCAGAAGGTGAGCCAGAACCAGAAGGTGAGACAGGTCGAGGAGGTGACTGAGATGGTGCCTCTTGAGAGATTGGTGAAGGCTCCAATGAAGGAGATAACGGTAAAGGCTGCAATGAGGGAGATAACGGTGAAGCCGTTGGAGCAGTTGACGTACTAAAAGAATTACCGTCGCTCCTGCATGGAAAATATTTTACGAATTTAAGTAGGAGAGACAAATGACATAATAAAAAATCTCAGGCACCATTCTTAAAAATCTTAATGAACTTCGTAAACAAATGCAAATTTGAGACAAATTGACGGACATTTGTTAACACAACACAGCGGAAAAAAAGAAACTTATGCCCCCACCCCCCCCCCCACCCCAACAGAGAGAAAGATATAAATAGATAAAATAATATAAATAAATAAAAAGATTCTTAAAAACAGCAAGATGAAGGACTAAGGCCAAGCTCAAAGACGATTAATAACATTGTTACTAGGATATCAATTGTACAGGTGTAGATAATCCAAGGCAACATTTCTGAAAGCTTGCTATCGACAAAAATTCTATCCCTAACTTAGTATTATTGGATCATCTCAACCAAATGCCTAAGCTGATGATCAAGGCCCAAAAGTAAGTTACATCCAATACTTAGTATTAGACATCTATATTGAGCAACACAGTTCATGTAATAAAGATGGCATGAATCCAATATAAGGACACTTATGGCGTCATCATGTTTCACATAGCAGGAAATAACAGAGTATTTCATTTAACATTAGAATGGCATGACCAGAGAATGAAATATGCAAATCAGAAATCAGCTCTGAAGCTCTCACTTAAAGTTGGGGATACTTAGCAACTTGGCAGGTATCGGCCCAGAGAACAAATTGTTTTCTACATTCCTGTTGACAAGAAAGCAATACATCCAAAATTAGCTATTGAGCAGCACACAGATAAAGTGAAAGCATTCGTATGAGTTTTTCAACATTTATAGATAAGAGAAAGAAGAGTACAAGTCTTGCAAAGGAAGGTCCTGAAGAACATCAAGGGTTCCAGAGAGTTGATTGTTCTGCAAATCTCTGTGCCAGGAGTGGTAACCATCTCAATAAAACATCGCTAAGAAAGAATTCTCAAGTAAGCAGGCAGAAATCAAGCTTGTCAGATCAGATGCCAACTTACAAGGTAGACAAAGAGGATAGAGACTTGAATGAGTCAGGTAGTTCTCCAGTGAGATGGTTGTCATTCAGTTTCCTACAACAACAAAACAGCAAAGCCTTAGTCCAAAATGATTTGGGGTCTGCAAACATGAATCATCATATGAAACCGCCAGTGTAGGAGAAATTAAATTCTGGAGAGTGGGGAGAACAGAACATGATATAAATACAAATGAGGGTAGTTAAAAAAGAAGATTAAAGCTTACATTGCAGTGAGATTGGAAAGAGTGGAGACATCTGGGATAGTTCCAGTTAAATTGTTCCCTGAAAGAATACTGACAAGGTAAAACGATCATCATATCTTTTGCATTACGACATATGCAGAATAGAGTTTATTCGTGAAAGGAATGGTATATAAGAGAAACAAACATCACAAAGCCTTAACAGTAACTTTTCCAGATCACATATGCTCCTTTCAGTAAAACTTACAAGGTTTTCAACGAAACAGGTAAAGCTGATGGAATGCTCCCACCAATATTATTGTTGCTTAAATCACTGTAGAAAAGTAATGGCTAATATTAGATGGCCAATGAGGACAGAAACAAGCGACAGAAGAATCATTAGGCTATAATACACAAAGTGTTAACTCAAACATAAAAATTCCAGAGTATGGAGTAGAAAGGTAGGGGGTTTTCATAGATTTTGAATCCACAAGCCAGAAATCAAAGAATGATGTACGAAGTGTTGCTAAGAAATATGTCACCCTAGTTCAACTGAGTGGTATGAAGTTTATTAGACAGGCTTCAACTAGAAGTCAACTACATACAACAACCGTATAACCATTGAAAAGTGTCAAGTTTAATGGCTATCCTATAAGGCTGGAGGAAAGGTGACTACTTACAGTGATTGGAGAGATGAAAATGATCCTAGGCTGTCCCCTAGTCCACCTCCTAAACTAGCGCCAGTGAGATCTCTGTCATATAAATCATAAATTAGAATCACAGGTGTAGGTGAGTTAACAGTCTATACATGATGACATATAGTGGAAGAAATGAGAAGACTGACTTACATTGTAATTATGTTATTAGTACTGTCACATGTGACTCCTTGCCAAGCTTCACCACACGGATCTCCAGCAGCGGCAACCCATCCAGAAAGTTTGGGAGAGCCAAGAGCAGTATATAATATATTAATAGCAGCAACTGTTGAACCAGAAAATCCAAGATGTCAATCAGTCATACACTCATACGCATACGCATATTCTTTGAGAATCGAGAACAATGTAGGCTTTGAGATGACTACCCATTATATTTACATTAGAAAAGGGAACATATTCTGAAGCATATGAGCATCTCTATGACAGTCCCACAATAATTACTGTCATTTGAGAAAACAACAGCAATCCAGCCACCAACCTATGTAATGGATACAAAGTGTAGCAGGAGCATTGATGCCAAATAAAGCAACTGCTTACACGACAAAGGATCCAAAGCACCATTTTCCTTCTTTCCCACTTTCCATAAGAAGAAAGACGACTGAAACTAAACTAGTACTATTCAATGCCAAGTCGTAGTACAGTTCACATCAACCTCATCAATGCTTGCTTTGAAAATAGGAACCATTTCAAACCTAAATGTCCTAGTCTCACACAAAGCTAAATACTTCAAAGACACCAGTTTAATCCTATGAACTAATACAAATGTCGTTCAATTAAAACTAAGTTAACTACTGGCCTGAGGCCGGAAAGTAGCATGTATAACTTCCAAAACAATTATTATCAAACGAAATATATTTAGGGATGAAATTGAAACTCACCATCGGCTAAATTAGTCGCCCCTTGGGCGAAATGCTGCAGACATATGAAGAAAATAACCAGGAGAGCCTCTGCCCGAATCTTTACACAAGGGTAGTCCATGTTATTTACCCTCCAACCCATTCATCAAAGATTTCACCTCTTCCCTAACCTCACCCCCACTTCAGTTAACCCGAATTCGACAATCTCAGTACTCAGCAACAACTTCCAATCTGTAATACTAAGCCAAAAAATCAATATCAGCTACTCACTCAACTGTAATCAAACAGCAAAACAAGTGAAATCCACAATGCCAACAATTCTTACAGTAGAATTACAGCCTAACTAACACAGAAACACAAGTTTGCAAGCTCAGCAGATTCCATTTATCTTAAATACTCAAATAAAACAAAAAAGAAATTGCCAACAAACGCAGAAATTACACATACAATGTACAGGAAGCAAGCTCACAGGTCTAACAAACAACAGAAAAAAACATAAACAATAATAACAGATAGAAATACAGATCAAACCATATAACGATCCAAAATAAATTAAGAGAAAAAAACCCCACCAACCCGGTAGAAAAAAAACCGAGGTTGGTGGGTCCAAAGCGGTTTAGATGTACGCAAATCTTACCCCTACACAAACCAACACTAAAAACCACCCACACATCCAAGTAAGTTATCTACATCAAGAAGCAATGATTGCTTGTTCAAGAAGCTGCAACTAAAAAAATAATACAGTAATAAATGATGGAGTAAAAAAGAGCAAATCACAAGACAAGTGGGCATACCCAGTGGTAATTAACAGATGACACAAAAAGGGTACACAAAAGAATGCAAGATGATGCTCCACAACTTCTGCAACAAGCTTCAATCTTTTTGCTCTGGACAAATCAGAGAAGATACCCACAAACAGTGATTGATACAATGAAGACTCAGAAAGTAAGAGAGAGAATAAAAGATGCTGTTAAAAACTTGGATAGGAGCTGGAAAAGCACCCAACCAAAGTTTTCTCTTTTTTTCTAGAAAAAGGAACAAAAAAACAGCAAAGATGGTGAAAAGTTACACTGTGATCAGTAAATAAACTCTGCTTATTACTGCAGTAAATCAGTGAAACTTCTTGTTTACTGATCACAATGTGTGTTTTTTTCTGGGATTTTATTGCAGTTGTGGGTTGGTGTAGAAATGTGGGTTTGCTAAAAAAAAAGTGAAAGTGGTAAAAAAAAATGAAGAGAAATAAAAGTGTACGCAAAGGGAAGTCTTGGAGTCTTTGTGTTAGAAATTAGATTAGATTAAACAAGAACATGTGTCTCCTGTTTTTTGTGGAATTTCATGACAGCTTCTTTGATAAGATACAGCCGCACCTTTGGAGCGCGTGTTTCTCTTTTCTTCTTCTTCTTCTTCTTCTTCTTCTTCTACTTCTCTGCTTTTCTATCTTTTTTTCGATTAGGAGTATTTCATCATTTTAAGTCTTTACTATGAATAGAAATAATATAAAGCTTGTGATTTGCGAAGAAGATTGAACAATCATTGGTGGGTATTCTTTTTTATGTACTGTACTACTTCTTGATTTAGTGGATATATGAACGAATACTCGGGAATTTTAGTATTTGTTGATAGTTACTCCGTCTTTTTCAAAAATTTGTTGATGGATTATACTAGTATTTGTGCAACATCATTTTATCCTATGATGATATTTTATAGCATTTCAAGTCTTTTCTAACGATAGTCAATGTCAACTATGTTTTAAGTCTTGAGGGGGACTCATATACATAATGACACGTCTCAAAGTTCCGTATTTTAGATTTTATAAGCGAACCAACTAACTATATGGTCGAACTACCAAATTTGTCTCATCGGAAAAACCACCCGTCGTTAGATTGACCATAGTGTTGAGATGTTGTTTTCTTTTCGTCTTTTTCATCTTTCTATACCGGCGTCACGGTTATGAGTTATCCATGGATTTTAGGGGGGTGCTACTTGCATTCTTTCGACCTACCTAGATAAATAAAAGCAATAATAGGAGTACGATGGGCTTCCTCCTAACAACTGAATTTATAAGTTATAACAAGTGCTCATTTGATCAAGTTGAAAGTGGATGCACCATAGCCGCCCTCCCTCCCTTTGTCTAGATCTCAACGCTTTACTTCATTACTCTCAATTCGGATGAGCTCTTTCAAAAAACTCCACTCATTATACAATCTTTACCATACTTGATTGACTTGGAGAAACTCGGAACCAGGGATCGATTCACTAGCCAGACCATTCAACCACGCGTTGGGTGAAAATAGACATAACCGAAAGGATAGACCACAAGCCCGAGGCTTGCAGGAGGCAGGAGGCAGGAAGCTACGATGTTAGTAAAATATTAGGGCAAATGAATTGCGGGACTTAAGCCTGCGAATATTACTCTTGTACCTTGTGAGTTGTGACATACTGACATCCCAGGGTGAAAACAGAGTTGAATTGGGACAAAGTGAGGCAAAAAGATAATCAAAGACGGGGAAAAAAAAATCAAATGCATATACAAGCTCCTTTTGAATTGAACAAGTTGGAACAATGTTTTCTCATTTGCTTGTACAACATACAGTCAATAGACCAGCTCATCCCGAAACCAAAGAGTATCACTTCATTCTTCGCCTCCTGTCCCTGTCTCGATCTTGGCCCCTATCTCTTTTGTTATCATCCCGATCAAGACCACCACTCTTCTCGCGGGATCTTTCTCTCTCCTTTACCCTTTCACTGTCTGAATCATGAGATTTCCCCCTCTCTGTAGCACGATAATCCCGGTCTCCATCTGCTCTTTCTCTATTCATTGATCTCCGGGGAGGGCTCCTGCTTCGACTTCTGCTACGGTGCCGTTTCCGGGAAAGTTCCCGTGAATCAGCCCTTTTATCTCGACTATCGTAAATTGGTTTTTCTGTAGGATATTTGCACACTATATATAAGCATATACTCTGGAACATCAAACTCCTAAGTCCTAACTAGTTGCAAGTGATTCCAACCCACAGCAATTTAGCCCGACAAGAATAATACTCGTAGGTCGTAACATATCTAACTTCTATGAATAAAAATGCCACAGTTAGCAGATAAAACTTAGTACATCACATACGCTCAGAAATTCAAGGGTTGCAACTTTTTAATTAAAATTAGGAAAAATTCTAGGCTAGGACACTTCCGTTCAAACTTCAAAACACACACACACACACACACACAGAAAGAGAGAAAAAAAAAAGGAACTGAATCACACATAATAATATTATACAAACACGAAATGATAGCCGAGGTAAAATACTTAGCAAACTTAATCTCATGTGCATCTTCCTTATCAAGGGTAACTAGTCCATCAAAAATAATAACCAGAAATTAAAAAAAAATCATCTTGAGTCTCGTGCCAATAAACCTTTGAAAAATATCAATCAGTTTTAACAAGAAAAAATGGAGAGAAGTTGTATTTATAACACAATCATATCATAAGGTAATGTAAGGCGAGGTTGTAAGACAAAAGAAGACCTTTCAAAATGATTTACTGTGTTAAGATGTGAAAACCCATGGTTTAATCTCGAGAACATCACTATATAACACCCTTTAGGTTTGACCACAGCCTTATGGGAAGACGGGGAAAGACGGTCTCATATTGTTCCAAAGACTACATGAGCTTCATGGATCATAAAATGAAAAATTACTCAAAGCAGGGCTGTGGACTGCCAGTGAACTTAGGGTAAAAGAAAGAAGGGGAAGCCCGGTGCACATTGCCGTCCCCGCAAAGTGAGGGTCCCACCACAAAATTTAGGGTAAAAAAACACAATTTTCACATTGGTTTTAAGGATGACTGCAGAGAGCTTACTACTCATGGAAAGGTCATTACTTGAATCCAATAGGCCATATTCTGATTCAAGATGTTTCCTTCGAACAGCAACCTTCCTCTCAATTTCCTCTGGACTTCCGAAACCTCCATCCTCCAGAGACTCCCGGTATTCCATCAATGCAACCTCAAGACGTCTCAACTTTTGCCTGCAAGGAGAAACAAGTGAGCAGATTCAGAAGCTCAAAAGGAAGGGTGTCAAAAACAAGAACCACATAAAAATACTGCTTTGGACAAAGACATTTTTCCAGCCCTTGCTACCTCCTTTTCATGGTAAATAGAGAATGATGATAAAAACTCCAGAAAAGCAATGACAAAGAAGCCAAGAAGATAAAGACTGAATATAACAAGGCAGAAGCGTGGTAACAAACCGCTGTTCTTCACTTATAGTAATTTCAGGTTGACTTGCAGTACTAGGTTGAGCTGCAGACTCATTCTCATCCCCATTGCTAGGATCATCTCCAATAATCTCACTACCGGATGAAGAATAACCCAACCCCAGACCTTTAGATCCTTGCTTAGGTTCCTCCTCATCTTCTCTTGCCCATTTTGAGGCCGGCAATATTGGCTTCGGTTTTTGTGCATTACCAAATGCTTTCAGTTCCGGCTGTGGGACAGAGAGTGTCTGAGGGAAACTGGTCGATCCTTCTGCTTCTGATCTCAATTCCTTTTCCACATACTGTTTCCGTGTAGACGATCCTGCAGCCTCCATCTCACCACTTGTTTCTCTCTTCACATTCGCATATACGACTGAGCTTGAATGGGAGTTTGCATACTTCAAGTCATCTTCCAGTTCATATCCCCGTTGTTTCTCAGCTTCACCCAGATAAAGCAATCG
>JBBYHQ010066893.1:0-30760 GCA_038382645.1 Spergularia azorica | reverse complement strand
AATGACCAAAAAATGGCCATCTCCAGCCTGAGAAACACAAGGGTGAGGCGGAGAAAGCTAGAGGCAGAGGAAATAATAGAGGAGAGAGAAAGGAGGAGAGAGAAGATTATCTATCATCTACTTACGAGGAAATACTCACTTTGTGATTGTTTTGGTACGAGAGTTTGTTTATGAACATTGTCAAATGAAAATATTAATAGCATACTTCTTATTCAATTTACTTCGGTTGTTATATGATTGCTACTATCAAGTTGTGTAATGGTTTTGCTAAAACGTTTACACGTCACAAGAAACCCAAAGATGTAACCTATAAAGCATATATGAAACCATAGGGCTAGAAACCTCATTTATCATTACCCAACCTCGTTTATGAATGTTTAAGAATAGTGTCTATGATAGCTATATATGAACATGGTCAAACCCGTTTTCACGTTGGAGGATGTTAACTTGTCGACTTCACTCAAAATCTTGATCAAGTGATAACTTTTGAGATGACAATGTCAAATGCATTTCCATGCCACTCCCTTAATAAAAACTGATTAATGGAGGAAGTTGGCCAACTTCTAATAATATAGAGATTGAAGTGTAGACAAATACTGAATCTCGTTAGCTATCGTCCAGGAGCAGTTCAACACTGTTCGTATTATACAACCGCTCAATTCATACATTGGCTCACACATAATAATACCTAATCACAACGCAATTTTGTACCCCCACTAGGTACTCATTAGTCAACTCACACACATTCGGACAAAACACACTTACCTTCCCGCAACCACCAAAGCCACCCTAAAAAATAATTAAAGCAATTGGTAACATGTTACAATCAAAAGCAACCAACGAGGTTTTGAGATCTATATTGATCATCTTTAAGCCCTAATTAATCAATCAACTCTTACAAGCAACCACGATTAATTATTAAAAAAACCACGATTAATCATTAAAAAAACAAGATTAACAAATTAATTAACAATATTTAATTCCAATTTAAATACGCTAAATCTCCACCTAATTCTAACGACTGCGTTTCATCTTCCTCTAATCAAAACAAAACTTTTCCGCAAACTTCCCACCTTTTCTCTCTCTGTTCAAATTCTTGGAGGGAGAGATATTAATATTAAGAAATTACAAAAAGAAGCGTGAAGAAGAAGATTCGATTTGAACAACAACAAATTTCATCTGAAGAATTAACAACAACAATGGCGGAATTAAGCTCGATTTATCGGTGGAGATTTAGCGCGTTTTGGATGTGTATATTGTTGCTAATTTCGGCAAAAATTGATAATTTGGGGAGTTTTGCGAGATCTGATCAGGAAATGCGGGAGAGATTTTACGGACGTATCTTCAATTCTACGCCACCGGAAGGCGGCGATACTATTGCTAAGATGCTTGATCATGTTTTAGAGAAGGAATTTTCCGAGAATGATCAACCTGAAGGTTTGAATTTTTAATTGTTTTTGTTTGATTAATTGTTGAATGTTGTGTTAATTTTAGGGATTTTTGATGAATGTTAGGGTTTTGTGTGATTGAATTTGTGTTTTGAGGTTGATTTCGTGTGGAATTGAGTAGTGGCGTTGCTTGAAGTTTTGACTTTGCGTATCTTTGAAGCTGTTTGATTGTTAGGGTTTGAATGAAGTAGTTTATGTTGATTAAATTGCTGTTTTTATGAAGTTTGAAGCGGAATGATGTCGGTTTTATGCATACTGTTTCCAATGCTGGTGAAGGATGGTTTGGAGGATGACTTGAGTAGTGTGTAGAAGTTGATGGAATGAGGTTAAACGTAATTGGAACTTGACATTGTTAGGAACTTCGGAAGATGCGGGATATTTGGCTCGTTGATGAGTGTTAGGGAATGTACTTTCACTTGCCGATGTGATTTTGTAAAAAAGGTCGATAAATCATAGGTCTTGATGAGGCGAATGAGTGAATTTAGGCGAATGAGTGACATTAGATGGTGGATGATGACTTGAAAGTGTGTGCAAGTTGATGAATTGAGGGGAATGTCTAGTGGAAGTAATGTAATTTCAACTCGAAATGGTTAGGAACTTTGTAGAGTATTTGACTTCTTGATGAAAGTTAGGGAAAGTGCTATTTTATTGAGGAAGGGCGATATGATTTTGGAATAAGGACGATAAATCACACAAGTAAAGGTCTTGATAATACGAATGACTGAAATTAGAGGAAGGAAAGCAAAGATCGTACTATCATCAGTTTAATTATAGTGAGCCTCTTGGTTAGTTTACTCTTTATTGTTTAGATGGGTCAGTTGAGAGTTCAGGACGCTCCCTGAAGCTATTGATGCTGGTTTTAAAAATCTGAAACAGTGCGATATGTTGAAGTTGGAGATAAACAATAGTATTTCTGACCCATATGTGCATGTTTGGTTGTTGAGATTTTCATTGCAATGTAATAGGGTCCCATTTAGTATAAATAAAGTGGAAAGTGAAGTAAGTGAGAGGGGTTACAAGGGGGAGAGTGTAGTTGATTACCTGTAATGATTTAATGGTTGTTTACATAAGTGTAAGTTGAAGAATGTAATTAACTCAAATTGGATGGGTTCCCATCACACTGTAACATCCACCACGATCTCCTTTCTTTTCCCTACTTATTTCTGCTTACCTCAAATTGAAAACAGCAATTTCACCATAACTGCTGTTAATTTTTATCTAGCCTGTTTATAGAAAATGAACTGGTAATGTCACTCTCATGTATTTCAGTCTCAGATGTTGTTGCCTGTTCAAAGTTGGTGATGCATGCGTATTACTTGTTTCAGGCTCTGACGGAAGCAGCTTTAACAGCAGTGTAGCTGGTCAACAAGTATGCCTATCTTTTCTATGAGTATTACCTTTATTGTCTGTTTATTGAAATGTGTCATTCAGCTGTCAACCACTCTGATTTGATGCTTATTACAGTGTTCTTTGCTTTAACATGGTGAACTATCAGATCAGTCATCAGTGTCAGCACTCTGATAATTTCCTAGGATAACCAATCTTATTATTTCGTGTGTGGAAGAACAGTAGGAAACCTGCATTTCAATTAGATGAAACAAGCTTTGTTGTTAAA
Source organism: Spergularia azorica (assembly GCA_038382645.1). NCBI lineage: Eukaryota > Viridiplantae > Streptophyta > Magnoliopsida > Caryophyllales > Caryophyllaceae > Spergularia > Spergularia azorica. Next base: position 27,697 of record JBBYHQ010066893.1, on the reverse strand, counting down.
TTAAATTTTCATATGTTTATTAGCTTCACTGTGCCTTCTATTGATGTAGGATGACCCTATAATTCCTTTTGCCTCACCTTCATTTCTCTAATAGCCTTTTTTATATATAAATTGGGCCATGCGGCGTGTTGAGATTATAGTATAACCTCTTACGGATATGACAATCTTACAGATACTGCCTTTCTTAAGCATTGTAGACCGAGTGTTATTTATCTGAATGTGGAATTTGTTGTAACCTTTTGCATTAGATACTGCTTGATATGCATCCTGGTTGATGTTTGTTGCTCACTATACTGCTAGATTGATCCTAATTACATACACTGTTGGTTTTATCTGTATCTGCTTTGCATTCTAGTGTGAAAAGTAAGTTGCTTTACTCAAAGGTTGATTTCATTTTTTAAGCATGATGCTGTTCTTGAAAAATTGAAAGTAGTCTGCTTCTCTATTCTTTATTTATTTATTTAGTCTTTCACAGGCTGAACTTGAGACTGTTGCTAAAATTACTCATGACAAAGGCAAGAAGAATGACACTGGAGAAGCAAAGTAAGGAAGTGACAAGAAAAGAAATCCAATGCAGTAATAAATGCATTTGTTCACCTCTGGCTTTATCTAGTATTTTTTCTTTTTCTTGGTGAAGAAGGGTGCATAAGTTTTCTTCAGGTATTGATTTTGATAAGTCTTTTGTTGTTGGGATTGATGTGGCAGCGGAACAAAGCCATTTCAGATTCAAGATGTTTTCTCGTTGGAAAGTGAAGAATCTGAAGACACTACTTTGATTGACAAAAAGGTGCTCTGAGCATGATTTGTCAGTATCTTGCAACCGCTCACAGGATTGTTTAGTAATGTTTATTTTCTAATCTCTTATATGTGCTCCCACAGGATAATGTCTTTGTGATGTCTAACAAGAAATCAAAGTATCCAATTCTTCAAGTAGATTTCAGGTATGATGGTTGAAACTATCAAAGTATCAATTACCCACTCAGTCAAATTTTTACTTATCATGCTATGTTTGTGAATGTATTGCTATTGTTCACTTGTATGCTTTTACCTGCAATGGTGACTTAAGTTGTTTTTACCTAAAACTTTACTGTCTTTCTTACCCTTTGATTGTGACAGGCTAATATCAGATCTCGTGTTGCTGATTGTTTCCGCTGCTGTTGGTGGGATTATTTTTTCCTGTTTGGGACAACCGGTAATCTTTTCCTTGCTACTGTGGTTGTTGTTTGCATGGTTTTTCTTTGTTGTTGTAATAAAAATTGTTTCAGCTTATATTTTCTGCTTTCTTTGATTATATTAGGCTTATCTTGATTCTGCTTACAAAGTGCATTGCTTTGTTATATTTGTTCATCTAAACTGTTTTAGGTTTGTGAATGCAGGTTATTGTTGGATACCTTCTTGCAGGTTCAATGATTGGACCAGGAGGTCTCAAATGCATCAGTGAGTTGGTTCAGGTGTGTGGTTGTGAATTTCTCCATGCTGTCACCTTTCTTTCCTACAAATGATAATGCATTGGTCACAATGTCTTTTAGTCTTTTCTTATTATCTGTAACAATCACAGTCATTGATTCAGATGCTGAGTTTTTCTGTTTTCCTGTATTGGGGTTTTTCCCAATTTTCTTTTATTTGATACTTTCCCACTACTACAAAAGGTTGCGTCATTTTTTTTCAAGCTCGGGAAGGGGGTGGGGAGTAAAGCTTTAGTTTGATGTACAAGAGAGCACTGAAGACAGAGTTGTATGACTTGCATCTATGATTTGTGATTCACATCAAAGAGCTTAAAGTATTGGAAGGCGTGAAAAAGATACCAATATTTCCTTTATGCCTGGGGCTCCTTGTTGTAAAGCTATACCCATGTCTACATTTAACTTCTGAAAATATTTCCTTCATAGCGTCATGCTGATTTATGTTTCTGATGATATAATTTTTTCCATGTGAGTTTCTCTCAGGGTGGTCTTTTAATTGGCACAGTTTTTGTCTGACTTCGAATAGTCAACGATTTTTCATTATCCCAACCCCCCAGCCATTGACTCATTGACTGTTATTCTATTGGATGTATTTCCTGTTTAGTCAAATGCTAAAGCTTTCATTGTCATTTTCAGGTTGAGACTGTTGCTCAATTTGGTGTGGTGTTCCTCCTTTTTGCTTTAGGCTTGGAGTTTTCTATGGCAAAGGTGTGTTACTCCTTGTTCTGGGTTTACATTCTCGTTTTATTGGTTACTTTTTTGAGTTGTAAGAAAAAAAACTGAAAAGTATCTTGGAATTGTACTAGCAATAATCTTTGCCTGGTATATTCTTGCTTGTGTTTCCCCTGTAGTGAAATCATTGAAACTGATTTAATTGTGCTCTTATGCAGCTTAGAGCAGTAGGTCATGTAGCAGTTCTTGGAGGGATGCTTCAAATCATCATCTTTATGTTTCTGTGTGGCATAACTGCTGTGGTAAGAATATTCGGTTTCAATATAGGCTATGTTGTTTAAGGTCAAAGCTTCAGGTTGCAGTGCGTGTTTAAAGCTTATCACTTTTTTGCAGATTTGTGGAGGAAAGTTATCAGAAGGAGTGTTTGTGGGTTCGTTTTTATCTATGTCATCAACGGCAGTGGTATTTCCTCATTAACTTCTGGTATCTATATCATGAATATATTTTTCCTTCTGTTTACCAAGAACTGTTTAAAATTACCCATCTTTTAAAACATCTTATAGGTTGTGAAGTTTTTGTCGGAAAGAAACTATAACAACACTCTGCATGGTCAAGTTGCAATTGGTACGCTTATTTTGCAGGTGATCATCTGAGTCTTAGCCGAAAATTCAACTTATTGTATATTGTTATCCTCCGCCCCACTTTTGGCTATGTGGTATAACATGTTTTTGAGAAATTTCAGGATTGTGCTGTGGGTTTGCTATTTGCATTGCTTCCAGTTTTGGGTGGTAATAGTGGCATACTAAGAGGAATTTTATCTATGGGTAAACTGTAAGTTTCTTATTTAATCTTTGGAATTTCTCGTTCAAGGCTTTGACCTTTTAATGGAGGTGATGCTTACCTTTGTAAATGTAGTTGGATTCGGAAATCTTTAACATTCTTCCGTAGTTAGTATTTCAACATCCTTTGCACTTCATAATTTATAGCACGATTAAATTTCAGGTTGGTGATCTTGTCTCTCTACCTCACTACTGCATCAGTGCTGACATGGTCTTTCATACCTCGATTTTTGAAGCTTATGATACAATTGTCATCTCAAGTAAGTGATCTCTGCTGGAAGTAACATTTTAGTAGCCCAATGCTATTGTCCTCATACATCTCTTCTTTTGGGAAGATTTTTGTGAAAGAGGGTTTAAAGAGGTCATGTAATTTAGGAAATGAAATGTGATTCTTGAAACTCTTGTACTAGAAATTTAAAGAGGTCATGTATGACATTGAATCATCATAAAGTTGCCAAATTGAACAAGTAGTCACTCTTAAATCTATTATGAGTTATTTTAGGATCGCTTATTTTTATACTGTTGACAACTTGACATCCTTTGTGATACATTTGTTTTAGCTTGTCTTTGATATGAACACGTGCTAGTTTGTTGTTTATTTCTATTTGATGCCTTCTCGTACCAAATTTATATTTGGTCACCTATTTTAAATGTTACTCCGTATTTATTATTTCAATCCTAGTATCTGTATATCTTCTAAATTTTTTCTCTTAAGTTCTTTTTATCTTATTCATGTAAGCTTTGTCTATCAGTCTATATTGGAACCTTTTCCTTAAAAAATGCATCTCGATTTCTTAAGAACAGCCCCTCTACTAGGCAGCATACGTTTTCTTGACCCATGAATTTTCGTGATATTTGATCACTGTTGTTGTTGTATTATTTTGTCAGTATATTGATTGATTGATTGATTTATCTTTTCTCCAGACAAACGAGCTCTATCAACTTGCTTTGGTGGCATTCTGTTTGTTATCTGCTTGGGTAAGTTTTATTTGGACTTTTGTTTCTTCTACTGTTATATGATTGCTTATGCCTCATCTAGTCTGAAATGAATCTCACATGATGTTTTCTGATGCACACCTTTTCTGGTTGAGTGTAGTTCTATGCTTAAGAAAGCAAAACTTATAGTACTAAGGTCCTCAAATTGACTATTCTTTTCACCTTGGGTTCCCCATTTTGGAGCTAAGGGTGTGGAAGAGGATGTAGGAATGTTTAATCATACCACATGCTGTATTTGTTCTGCAATAGATTACTCACATAGTCATATTTGCTGTAGCTTCAAGTGTCCGGCTTATAGTAAACCAAACCAGTTAATTTTCGATTGTGTTTGTGTTTTTCAGTGTAGCGATAAGCTTGGTCTTAGTTTGGAATTGGGATCATTTATAGCTGGGGTAATGATATCTACTACGGACTTTGCGCAACATACTTTGGACCAGGTATGGTTCGATGTACTGATAATACGTATTTTGACACCATGCATTCAATAATTGATCTATGAATTGGCATGACAGCATGGCTAATAATTGTTCGTCTAAGGCCCTCGTTTGGAAGCGTTAAATTTTTTTTACTCATAGTCTAGCTCATTGCAGCAATGCTGCAAGAATAGGGTAAGATTGAAAAGATGGTTCATTTTTGCGTTTGTTGATCATGACGTTTGTTAGAAGTTCACAGGGAGTTACAAAATTGGGAAATCAGCTTGGTTAAGGTATCTTTAGATATGAAAATATTGTGACTATATTTAGGTATCTTTAGATATGAAAATGTTATGACTATATTTTGTGTGATGCCACTCTACAACCTTTTTAGGATTGGGGTTATGTTCTGACTATATTTAGGTTTCATAGTAGACATTTTATGGTAGGTGTTTCCCTCTACTCTGAGTTTAGGTTGTGAAAAAAGTTCTCTTTGATCACAATCTATGGTTTTTACTCTGTCCCACCATGTGCAAATAGCTGTCAAATTTCATGATTGTTGCCTTGTTGGTATATCTTTTGAGCAGTGCATGCATTCTGATAAGCTTATTTCATCTAAGAAAAGAATATTGGTTGCTTCTTCTACAGCTTAATACAATGTGCATTATGTGATATTAGAAGCAATTTCTATTGCTTAGTCTGGTTGTTTGATTTTTTTTTGGTTACATCTGGTTGTTTGATGTATTCACTGTTCCGACTCTGAAATTTACATATCAAGCCCCTTGTGGTAACCTATTGTTGCCTATCTTGCAGGTGGAGCCTATTCGTAATCTGTTCGCTGCTCTTTTCCTTTCCAGCATTGGAATGCTTATACACGTGCAGTTTCTATGGAACCATGTGGATATATTGCTTGCATCAGTTATTCTGGTCGTAGTTTTTAAGACATCTGTTGCTGCAGTGGTAACTAAAGCATTTGGGTATAATCTCAAGACATCTTTTCTTGTAAGTGCTCTTGCTCAACATCCCTGTTTTATCGAATATTTGGAGATGGTGAACTCAATTGACTCTGTCTTTATCTACTGCCTACAGGTTGGACTTTCTCTTGCTCAAATTGGAGAGTTTGCTTTTGTTCTTTTAAGTCGTGCGTCCAATCTTCACCTTGTCGAGGTAATGGCTCTGTCCTCAATAGAACTGAAATATTACTTATACATGTCCATCAGAAGTTTTTTTAAGGAATTCAGTGTTTTAAAAACTACATGTTGTTGAAACATGGCCTTATCAGCAAATGTGGGCCAGCTCTTACAGCATTCCACTTTTAGAAGCTCAGGAATAGCTGGTAGTAGCCTGTTAGCCATAGCAAGATGTTAAGAAGAAAAATGGAACTGTTGTATCGAGGATGTATCTGAATGTCAATTGTGGAGAAAGATTTTCTGTATGGTGACTGCTTCTCACCTTCAACCTAACATCATGAATCAAGTTTAGTCACTGAAACATAAGACATGAATTATGTTGGTCTGAATATAAGTAACCTTCTAGCTTGACATTGGCATGGCAAGGATAGCTTGGAGATTCATGAGTGGAACAAGCTGGTTGTTTATTTAATAATTTTGGAGAGTTGGTTAATCTGGTGTGTTATTTGCTCCTTCCTCTGGCCCTAAGTTAGAACTGTGAGGTAGTGGTATATGTTACACCTCTCTGAATTTCGGAAATGTATGATAAAGAAAACCCACTAAAGTTCGACAATGGATGCATCAATAAGAGATTGTGATCGTTTGTAGTCATTACTATTCTATGGGTTTGTACTGCTCTTCTTTCTATGTACTGTAATATCTGTGTAGAATTCTTGTAAAGGTGTAATATCCCCCTCCCTCCGTGAAAAGAAAAGTCCTGTCAAGGTTGCGATATAGCTTTAAGTTGCTGTTTCTGATGTGGACTGATGTAAAAATTTGTTGTCCTTTGTGTAGGGGAAAATGTATCTGTTACTCCTAGGAACAACTGCTCTTAGTTTGGTAAGTGTTTTTTTGTTATAGTTGGAGCGTTTTCTAATCTTCAATGTGGAGAATGCTTCTGTCTGTTGAAATATGAATTATGTCTAACCCTTGTCTTTTCTGAAGGTTACCACTCCTGTACTGTTCAAATTGATGCCGGCTTTGACACATTTTGGTGTTCTCATGCATTGGTTTCCTTCAGAAAACATCATGCAGAATGAGGTAAGTTGTTTTCTCGTGCTCTCTCCTTCACACATGTGCATAGACATCTTGTCTGTTTATGGTTCATATTACATTATAGGATTGTCTACTTTCATTTGCTGTGTCGAGTTACTGTTAGAAATGCCGTTGCTCATGGGTTGTTTCCTATGCCTATCCTAGTAGTCATATCTTCGCCCCATGACTGACTACTTTTTCTCTGAAATGAGTCCTATCCAGTATTTCAATTACTCCTGGAGTGTGACCCGGATTAGTTTTCACTCTGATGTAGACATCATTATTTTCCTGTGAAATTCACTTTGGATACATAGTGACCATCTTTCGTACTCGCCTTAGGTTAACCTTGAAGTAAGAGCCCACCCAAAAACACCCCATGGATATGAAAAAGAGCAGTACGAAAAGACAAACAAGTTGCCTCTATAAGGTAACTTTTCGCAATTTTGCTTGAAGCTAAGTTATAACTGATCGTGTACTTTTCTTTATTGTCTTCCTTGCTTATTCTCTTGCAGGAAGGAGTGTCTTTGACTGATGCACATAATAGAAGGTTGTGATGTACAGAACTGTGAATTTCAGCGACAGTAAATGGCCCAGAGAAGCAGTGGCTTATGTGAAATCTGTACCCAAACGAGTGATGATAGCGTTGGCCACATTAAATGCTGACATTGACAAAAACTCGAGATTTGAGCATTTGGGGTGTATCTGTGTATATATCGTCTTGCAAAGTTTTGTATTCTTGAATAGTGTACAGACATATCTTCCCAGCAATGCTCGTTGAATGCCTTCAGCAGCTGGTGTAAGTATTGATGTCATTATCATTGATCCTAGCTATACATGATATCTAGCCACAGTTAGCAGAGAAAATGACTCGCACCTATAGAGATATGTATTGAACAGAAAATTTTGTTAACCTCATAGTTCGTAATATCCGAGCTCTTTGAGCTTCCAATGTAAGTTTGTAGTCTTTATCAGAAAAAGTTGTTGGCAGAAACCTCAGTTGTGTTTTTTTTTTTTTTTTTGTTTAAACACGTGAATCGAAAGTCCAGGGTAAGTGAAATACTGAAATCAGCTTGATGTGGTAACTGGTCTTTTACTGTAATTTGATCTACAGGTCATATTAGACATAAGTTAATTTTGTTATTCTTGTGTTAAATCTTTGGCCAAGATACTGACCTCTACTATAAGCAACTGGATTTCGATCTTTGAGTTCCATTGTACCCATTTCCGAGCTACCTTCTTGTAGTATGAGACCCGAAACCAATACTTGTAATTACTTTGGAGAAATACTTTCGATTTTTTAATACAGATCATTATATCAATCAGTTGGACGAGTTTATGTTACTATTTTGCGAAAAATGTACGTAATATCCTTTAATTTTGACCTCTAGGAACACCACGTGATTTTTCCGTATTTATTTTTCCCTATCGGAAAACAAAAACACACGTCGGCGACCATTATTTCCTTTTCCGAAGCATTCTGTTGACCCTTAATTTGGGAAAGACGACTTCTCTAACGTTCTAGAGAGAGAAAGAAGAATGACAGAAGTGGCGAAGCTTCGATGCCAGAGAATCGGGTGCGACGCAACCTTCACTCCCGACGACAATCCCGAGGGTTCCTGCCGCTTCCACGACTCCGTAATCTCTCTCCTCTCTCTTTCTAATTAAGCTGCTTTTTTTTTTTGTGCGTCGGAAATTTCTTGAAAATCGCAATTAGGGAATGTAATGTACTTTTTGTATTCTAGCTTCTCTATCACGCTTCTGATTTTTTTAGTGATATTACTTTGTTTATGCTAAGCTAGTTGTTTGTGCTAAGCTAGAACTAAAAGAATGAGATCGCTTCAATTTTTACTGTTTTTGTTTTTTTTTTTTTTTTTTTTTTTTTTTTTTTTTTTTTTTTTTTTACCTTTTCGTACGTCTGCTGTAATGTCGAATTGCTATATATAATTTGTGTTTGTTGGCGTTTGTGATAATCTCGTCTTAATGTCATGCGTCACGTTGAGTTTTCAGCACCTAGGCGAAATTGTGAGGTGTTTTGCTGGTGTTAACGTTGATAGGATGAGCTTGAAACGGTGGCATTGGCCATTGAATTGATAAGTTGTAGCTTTGGTGTATATAGGAATTTGTTGTGTCGTTGTTCGAGGTATGGTTATGGGGAAGGATGGATTGAGTGGCATGATTCGCGGTAGGGCTTGGGAGTAGGAGGGGAGGGGTCAAGCTAAAAATGATATCCGAGTTAGAGATATAATGGTGCAGAAAATTTGAGAAGCTTATCTTCCTTTCGAGTCTTTTTGTATCCTCAAAGCTCGAAGAGACACTCAGGGAAGGATCGTGGTGTTTGGTTATAATGTAATGGTGTAGAAAATTTTGTGAAGTGAAGTGAAGTTTAGCTCCCGTTTGTCTATCCCTATCCCCTCAATGCGCAAAAGATATGAAGGAATGGGAAATTATATTGTGTTTGTTTGGTGGTCTTATATGCTATGTTCTCTTGATGTGAAGAGAATGGAAGATTATGGTGTGTTTGGTTGGTGGTACACTTATATGCTATGACCTCTTGAGTCTTGACCAACAATTCCTTGCATTGCGTCTTGTTAAAAGTTAATGATTGTGAGACTCTCTTTAAGAAAAGTCTAAGTGATGTGTAGATTCACTTTACAACATTCTTTTGTAGTAATTGCTGAAGCTAATGCTAGACACTAAAAGAACGGGGTTTGTGTCACTGCAATGCGGGCATGAATCAGCAATGCCAAAATCTTTTGGTCACAAGTATCTAACTTGTATATGTCCCAATTGAATTCCACTCCGTACATGTTTCTGGCCTAGCTATAGTGTCCAAGTGCTTGTAGAGAATTGGAGTTAGAAAGAAATATACCGGAGAACGAACTTGATTTAGTGTAATATAGCAACGTGACTCTATATTGGAGGGGTAGTTTCATGATGTTTAGGCCTAATTTCGTTATCAAATTCATTGTCATGCACCATTCACTTTTAGTCCTTGGCTCCTTGCTAAATCTTAACCCTAAACGCTAGAATGGTGTTTGTGTCAATGCATACAGTAGGTTAGGAACAAATGAGCAATATCACAGGGGTTTGATTAGAAACATCTAGCTTGTATGTGAGCCAAATGCATTGGACGCCGCATTTTTGTGGTCTAAGTTGCTTCTAGAGAATCAGAGTTTGAAGTGAATGTATCTAATGGCGTCTTGAATTCAGTGTGGCATGACTATGTGGCATTCAAAGTGGAGGTAGTTTAGTAGACTTCTGTTAGAGCTTTATGGTTAAGGTCAATTGTTTCAGTTGTTCAAGTGCTTCTACATTCCGTCTTTTTGTTTAAATGCAATGATATTGAGACTAACTTATTTGATAGCGGCCTCGAAATACCACTTCAGAGCATGATATTCGACCTATCTTCTTTACCTTCTCTACACCCCAAAAGAACAAATGAAGTATGTTTAAAGAGACATTGTAGTTTATTTGGCCTGGCTCAAGGCTTATAAACAAATTGATGATTGCAAGTCATATACTTTTTTTTTTGGTGGTGGTTGTTACTTTTGTAAAGTTTAGTCACTGTTGTTATTACAATTCAGAACTTTCATTGACCGGTGTTTAATCTTTGTTATTGCATGATGGGCATTGGACATCTTTGGATTGGCCTTATCAGGGAGTATGTCACTTTCCACCTTCTTTATAATGTTACAAGATCGAATGTCATTTTCATCTGTTCTTTTCTGCATTCTCAAATGACAATTTTAATAAGAAAAATACTTGGTCTATTTGTAAGCCTGATAATTAATGTCTTGCAGCCTATATTTCATGATGGAATGAAAGAGTGGAGCTGTTGCAAGAAAAAGAGTCACGACTTTAGCTTGTTTTTAGAAATTCCAGGGTACGTGTTGCTTCAATGTTTCAAAACTGTATACCCGTATATCTTCACGCTTCTTGTGAGTATTTTTAGAGAGTAATTGCTGTTTCTTCATTACTACAAGGATAGGAGGGGGGGGGGTGCAGGAGGTTGCTGCCTGGTGGATAGATCTATTTTCAAACTTTATAGCTTCAATCTGAGTCATGCTTAAAATTTTCTTTCATGTCTATGATCCATCTTATTGTTGGAAACTTACCCCAGTATTGTATTCCAACTCATATTGTTGTTATGTATGTCACTTTTAGATTCCTATTTACTAATATCAATTTTATTTCAACTGAAGATGCAAAACCGGTACACACACAACTGAGAAGCCTGTACTAAAAAAGGTTGCTCCTGTTCCAAGAAATGTCGCTCCTGCTCTGTCTTCTGTTGTTGTTAATTCAACAGGTGCCTCATCTAGAGATACTTGCTCGAGGTGTAAGCAGGGATTTTTTTGCTCAGACCACGGTATTACTTAAATCTCTATATTCTATCAAATCAAGTTTTGTTACCTGTTTTACACGTAAACCAGTGTAGTTTTTGCCGTTCTTTTTCTGTAGCTGCAACTGTTATTCGCCAACTTGACCTTGATGATCATGTGGTATAGCTTACTATGTTTGGGCATGAAAAAAGAATAGAACAAATTTGTTGGCTTGATATTTAATAGATACCATGTCTCTTCAGGGTCAAATCCAAATCCCAAGCCAGTGAATACCCAAGTTGCTGCAGCTCCCTCTACAGAAGGGGCTGATGGTCCTACTGCTCCACCACGGAAGATAATCGACATAAATGAGCCTCAGACCTGTAAGAATAAAGGATGTGGGCAAACTTTAAGGAGATTGATAATCATGAATATGCATGCAATTACCATCCCGGGCCTGCAGTTTTCCACGACAGGATGAGAGGGGTGAGCTACTAAGACCTGGCAATCTGGCATAATCTCCATGTGCATTTGCGTTGCTTTGCGTTTTTATTTCTAACAGTCAGTGGCTTTCTTTGCTTGCAGTGGAAATGTTGTGATGTTCATGTGAAGGAATTTGACGAGTTCATGAGTATTCCACCTTGCACAAAGGGATGGCACGATGGGAATCCTAAATCTTAGCTAGGTGTTTCCAGTTTCTTCCTCGTAAGTTTTCTGATGTGAACGATAAAATCTTCAACTTGCATTTGTTGTGAAACTTCATCAACCTTGGATGGTTAATGATTTGCGCCTATATGGCATGAATTCTTAGCAGTGTCCCAGATGGCTGCCTTTGGACTTCCATCTTATGTAGTCCAGTAAACTTTCAATCTGTTTAATTCTAGTATTTGCCGAGTCTTCAAGTGATTTCTTGACGGCGATAGTACTCCTTCGTTCTTTTCATTTGTTAACCTTGGTTGTAGTTTCAGCCACAAATCGAAATCAAACTTTAAGAATTGAAAACAATGGAGAAAGTTTTGTGGTTTTGGTGTTTAAAGAAGGCCTAGCAACAAAGTAAAAATACAAGAAATACCTCTGAGAATGGGACATGTATTTTGCCTTGATCTTTAAACTATACGGAGTATTTACGTTTGAACTTCTCAACTCGACAAGTTGAGAATGACATACTTTGAGAATGAGAAAGTGTAACACACTTTAACACACAACATAATGAAGCATTTTTATCAAACTTTGATCAGGTGACCACAGTGTGTACAAAAATAGTTTCACAATGTTACAAAGCTACAAAATTATGTGCCACTTTAACGAATGAAACATGACACAACACATCTACCAAAAATGACATACTAAAGCAGGGCAGACTTAATCACAACCGGGAATTTCCCCTTCCTCTAATTCATCTAAATCTGCGAGACTGCTGACCGCGCCTTCACCTTCTGGTTTGTAATCTAGAAATTCATCTGGGTTGAGGAGTGAATATGCCATCATTTCTTGATCAAAGTCGAAATCATCAATACTGGCCTCCATCAATTCCGCTACTGTACTGGAAAGCGGCTCGTCTCCTTCAGTTGCATGGCCCCAGGGGCTACTTGCCATTGACATATCTGAAAAGTTCAGAATCTACGGTCAAGGGTTTTATAAACAGAAGTGTGAATTAAAAGATGAGGATTTTTATTTTTAATGAATCAAATTATATAGAAAACTAGAATTTAGACCTCAAAGAAAAAAAAAAAAAAAAGAATTTAGAGGACACTCATTGTACTTGAATGATTTACCTGATTCTAGAAAATCTACAATAAGTGGCTCTGCTTCTTCATCTTCCATTATCTCCTCCTCCTTGGAAGTTATACTGGCACGAATGGATGTATCATCAGTTTCGTCTTTCACAGGCTCTTCGGATTTCAGCGGAGTTGGAGTAGGCTTCACAAGTTTAATAACTTTAAAATTGCAGGGATCAGAAGGAAGGAAGACGTGAATGACTGGGTATTCCAATATAACTAGACCAGAAAAAAGCTTCCTTAATGGAGTATCTATATCTAGCTCACGGTATGGCGACCTACGGTCCTGCAATCAAAAGACAGACTATCAAAAGGGCTGCCTAGGCAGCTATATGTATAAGATCATATATAAGAGGTGCAGGTTTGAAGATTTCACAAAAGCTAATAGACGATACTGCCCCCACTAACAAACTCACTGGCTCTTCCCAACCTCCATCGCCAAACTATGCAATCAGACCCCCGACTCCTCCCCTCCCACAACTTTTTTTTTATTCATTCAGTATCAAGCTAGATACAGTCACATTTACGATGTTATGCATTCTATATATTGTGCGTTATGAAAAGGTAAGAGAAATGAACTACAAAAGTACATAGCACGACAACTTCCCTGCTTTGCCCTCCATGGACAGCTGGGAATCTGCTCCCTTTTCTATGAAAGTCTAAATCAGAACGCACTTTGTAATAATATTGATCTGCTTCCCATAGAAAATATTGAGACTTTAAAGTGACTCGCATGGAAGTTACTGTAAAAGAGAACACATTTCCAAACCTTTTGATCTTTACAGATGTAGAACTTGAGATTATCAATAGGTTCTTCAGTAAACCTCCTCAACTTATTCCTCCATGGGCTAGGTTGTAGATGTTTTTCAATTATAGACCGCAATGTCAAACTTTCGCGCACCCTGCAAACAATGGAATAGGCCAATTTTTAAGACTGATCACTTTAAGAGCCGCATCATGGGCACAAAAGTAAACAAGAAGAAAGATAGACGAGTTATATGCTAGAAAAAATCACTCACTGATGCTCAAGCAAATTAACACTCGTCGAATGAAACCGCCATTCTATTGTCCACTTAATAAGTTTGAACCTGTAGAAAACGATAAACAGGCAAAACAATAAACACTCAAACTCGGAAATCCTCACATCTTAACAATCTTTGACACAAATGACAATGGACTCAACATTATTACTTGTTAATATAGCAAGTCTGATTATTCTTCTGCCTCGACATCCCAGCAGGGAAAAACAGAAGTTTCGTCCGTCTTCTTGTGGCTGCATCCCGAAGATATCTCAGACGATATTCATGTGACTGCATGTTCGTTCTCCGGGCAGACTCAGCTACTCTCTTCATCTCCTCCAACAAATTATAATCTGAACAAACCAATAGCATTTATGTTCCGAACAGCCATGACCAAACTAAACACCACTAGAGCACAGGGGTTATGCACTAAATTACTCGGACTTGGCTACAAGTGTCCGGCACTAATTATAGCCCAAATTGAAGTGTCCGAGTGTCCGACACAGATACTCGAGGAAAACAGAAGAGTCCAGTAACATAGGTTATGCAAAGTGCAGCCTTTTCTCACATCTTCAAGTAAAACTATAATCTCTCTTCCATATTTGTATCTTAACAGGTACGCAACAATCATGATTATTCTTCTATTTATAAAAAGCAGCAATAATCATGCAAAATACAGCTAACCCATTTCATATTTCACACTAACAACATAAACCCAGCTCCAATTAATCGTATCATACAAGATTAAAACATGCCCACCAAACAAAAATTGAACAAAAAGATGGGAAAAGAGGAATAATACCAGAGAGAAGGGTAGAATCGTCAAATTGGGAAAGGGGGACGAAGGCAGTGACGTCTCTCTTGCCGGAACAACCCGAGTTTTTCTTGTGGGAATTGACACAGGTGAGGCTGCACGTGCGGCGGGAGCATCCTGGACATTTGTACTTGAACTTGTTAACTCTACACTCTTGGCATAAATCGGTAGGATTATCAGCAGTCTTCTCCATCACGCTGAAAGAATAAATAAAGGAGAAGGGGGTGGTGACTGGGGTGAGGCCGATGTTGTAAAAGAGTGAATATGGTGGATTGTTGAGGGCTGATGACTATTTGATAGAGAAAAGGTAGCCAATGGGTTGGGTACTTGGGTCCGTGGTTCGTAGCAATTCACCCGAACCCACCCATTGACTAGCGTGTCTGAGTCAACCATTAACTCATGACTCCTAACGCGGCACTAACACTAGAATTGTGGTCGAGCCAAGGTTGGGGTTTATCAAGCCGTGACCCTAACCCAGGAGTCGACCCAACAGTTCAACACTAACCTTGGCCCGAAATTAATCATAACTTAAGGTGCGCCACAAACGGTAACCTTACCCAACAGGCCAACACTAGCACTAACCCTAAATTAGCTCTAACACTAATAGTAGATTAACTCACTAATCTTCTGAATACAAACATTAAACCCTTAATTAATCAACTCACTAATAGTTAAATTCACATAATAACAGCTACAATTCCTAAAGAATCAGCAAATTCAGCGATATCAATACAAAATTTCAACAATGTAGCAACATGTGCAAGTTTACCACTCAAATTCACCAAAAGATCAAATCTTTTACACAGATTAAAACAAAAGGATGACAAAAAAAGGGAAGGGGGGGAGGGGTTTTGATCTGGGCAATGAAGAATACCTGAGGAGGAGCAGAGATTGGGAGTAGAGGAGAGAGAATTGGAGGTGGGATTGAGTTGGAAATTGATGGGAGTGAAAAGAGTAAATCAGAAGATTTGTGCTTGGATCAAAATGGAAGAGTATCAGCGGAAATCAAGAGCGAATAACAGAGAAGTGTCCAAAGTAACGTATCAAAGAAGATTTGAGTCGGAGTCGTGTCTCAGTATCTGAGTAACGCCCGAATGCGCAATAAAACTTGTGGAGCTAATCTTAAATTCGCGCTCCACAAACTGTAACTTCACCCAACACTAGCACTAACCCTAAATTAGCTCTAAATTTGATTGGAATCTAAGCTCTGACCTTTGTCTGACATTGAAACTTTGAAAGTACATACGGAGTATATATTAGACACATGACTCGTCATAAAAACACGAGAAACAGTTTTTGAGAACTGGACCGAACGGTCAAATCAGGTATCTGTGACCTAGCCGGGTCAATTAGCTTAAAACCCCGCTCGATCAAAAAACGGTCAAACCCCTGTTAACCGGGTTGGACCGCTAGCTTTTGCAAACCAGTAAATAAAAGAATAAAAATACTTTTTGGCTTTATTTCTTCCACTTTTCTATTATTTGTTTTTTTTTTTTTTGATACAAAGGAGCAGATAATACTGCGGGGGTGGGGATATGAGGATTTGAACCCGGGACAACCCCCATCCAGGTTGTGCTTCTAACCACTAGGCCAACCTTGATCCTCACTTTTCTATTATTTGTGCAAAACCCACATCTTCATCTTTCATATTCCCCTACATTGTTTCACATTTTTTCTTCATTCTTCCGGTTCATCAGCGCCATCTTCATCCGGTATTTTCAAACGAAAGTTTTACTTTACAAAGCAGTTGGCGGGCGGACAAGTGGAGTACTGGACAAGTAACTTAAGTGTTCTCAAATGGATGAAACAAGCATCAATCCCTTTCTTAGGCCAGGTGCGATAAAATGCAGTCCAATCACACAAGGCCTTAAAGATACAAGTCTACCCATCCGAAATATCATAAAGAAAATTTTAAGATGTGTTTAACTAATTATAGACTATAGTTTTACTTATAACTTAACTAAAACCAAAAAGGGTTTGCTGGGTCGGATTGGTGAAATGTAATCACCATTACTGCCCATTATGTAATGAGATTTCCCTTAATCTAAGATAATAATCATTGTTCCACTTGAACTCATGTAATTGTGTAGTGATAATAATCATCATTAAACTAAGATAATAATCATTGATCTATTTGAACCCAGGTTCTAGACCTTGATCCAGACAACACTAAAGCCCTTTTCACAAGATCCCTAGCTTACTTGCATACCTCTGATTTAGGCAAAGCTGGGGCTGATATAAAAAAAGCTCTGACAATTGGTCCAAACAATAAGTGTGTTGATCCTAACCAAATCTTATGTGCATTTACTTAATTAGTTCATTAATTCTTCTAACAACGACACGATTATTACCTGGTGCACTGCTCCAAGAGGTTCCCGTCTATAACAAGTATATTAATAGAGAGAATGTTTGTCGATGAACTATACTCGACTTTGATTCTTCTTCACAATGAAAGGAGCGCAAGCCGCAAATAGTTTAGTGAGTTATCTTTATGACGGTAAATGTCATTTTCTTAATCATATTTTAATGTTGTCCACATGGATATCAAACTTGTACTCAAGATGATAAAGGCAAAGCAAAAGGAAGGTGAGTGAGAATGAGAAAAAAAAGAGATGAAGAAGAAGAAGAGGTGGTTAAGTTTAATAAGATTAATTAGGTTAAGTTGTCTTATTTATCAGGTTAAGTATGAGGGTGCACACCAAATCATCCATTTTTTCTATTATGGAGTGCTGCGTATAAGTCACTAAATGGAAGATTCATTCATCGTAAAATCAAATGGAGTTGGTAGACTGCAGTGCAGAATAAAATATGTACTAATTTTTACAATAAGTGAATGATTCATTTGATATAAAAGTAGATCTCAACATGGCACCTCTTAGGCCCGAATATCCTCTCGTGGGCTCTCAATGGTGAAGGCCTTGTTGGTAGTGTGATGGTAGAAATCTATTATAAACTGGTCATATGAGCCTTAGTTTCCCAATGTGGGACAAACCAACTTCATAAACCACTTTACATAATCCGTAGTGTTACAGTGACTCTGAATTTATTCAAGGTAGAAACGAATAGTGAAAGTGGAGTAAAACTGGTGACATGACTTTGAATTAAGATGGACCGTTGGAGTATTGGATCCATTTAGACAGTCCCGAAATTTTTGTGAGCCATTCATTTTCCTGATTTTTACACATGTACTATAGTGGAGGTTTTTATGAATTACTTGGTGGTTAGATCCTTAATTTAATATCTTTAACGAACACTTGTTATCAATATTATATATACTACCATAATATCATAAGTAGCCAATGTCCATTGTAGCTATATATATACCCTTTTCCTACAGTTTCACTTTCTCACTTGTTTACTTCCTCACCCCCCACTCCTCACTCATCACTTCTTTCTTCTGTACTCAATTATTTTTGTTACCTTATTTTAGTTTTAACAAACACTCAATCAATCATCTAATCCTAATGTCTTTAACAAAAAGTAAGAGGTACCTTGTTAAATTTCTACCAAAACGAGTCTCTAACACAACTCCCTTTGTTCCCCCGGCACATTCACATCCTGCATTATCCACTGTCTAGCCTTCAATAACGAAAATACTTAAATCACTTCTTGAGCCGCCTCCAGCATCTCCTCTTGAGCTGCCTCCTTTTCATGAGCCGCCTATAACATCTACTCTTGAGTTGCACGTCACAGTGTCATTAATGGTGCTACGTATTTAGTAATCTACGTCACGGCCGTTGGTTTTACTGATTGGGATTCACATTTAGAGGACCATAGCAGGCAAGCCGGCCCGACCGCGGGTTCTACTCGTTGGGTTTCACAAGACGATGGCGGGCATGTTGGCCCGTCCAATCCCGGTTCTACTCACTCCGCGAGTCCTACTAGCGGGGGTTTAGAGTCGTTGGACTATGGCGGGCATGCTAGCCTGTCCGACATGGAGGGAGTTGAATATACTTATCCTCCAAGGGCTTCTCACAGTCATGAACATGATGGTGGTTATGGTTTCGCCCGCCAAATTCAAATAGAGAGAGGGGAAGATAAGGTAAGTGAAGGCTGTTGTACGAGATGACGAGGAAGAGTTAGATTAAGTTTAAGTTTAGCATAGATTAATTAGGTTGACCTTTTTTATTAGGTTAAGTACAGGGTGCACACCAAATCCCTTTTTTCCAGTATTGAGTGTCTTATTACGGTGTACATAAATCATTATGCCTATGATCTAAAGAAACTATACATACTCTCTGTTATACTACCTCTTTTTCCTCTCCCTTCCCATATTTCAGCGACAACAATGGTGTTTTCTCGGCCGATGAAGGGGTGGTGACTGGTGAGGCGGATGTTGCAGAGGAGAGAATATGATGGATTGGTAAGGCTGATGACTCTTTGATTAGAAAAAGGTGGCCAATGGGTTGGGTCCGTGGTCCATAGCAGCTCACTTGAACCCACCCATCAACTAGCGTGTCTGGGTCAAACCTTGACTCCTCACCCGACACTAACACTAGAATTGTGGTCGGACCAGGGTTAAGGTTTTTCGAGCCATGCTCCCAACCTAGGAGTCAACCCTACACTAATCTAGGCCCCAAAATTAATCTTAACTTCGCTCTCCAAAAACTGTAACCTCGCCCAACATTTGCACTAACCCTAAATTAGCTCTAAACTTGATTGGATTATAAGCTCTTTTGTCTAACATTGACCGTAAGTTCGTACATATATATTTGACACATGACTTGTCACAAAAACACGAGAAACAGTTTTTGAGAACTGGACCGAACGGTTGAATCAAGTACCGGTGACCTAGTCGGGTCAATTAGCTTAACAACCTGCTCAGTCAAACCCCTGTTAACCGAGCTGGACCGCAAGCTTTTGCAAATCAGTAAAAAAAGAAATTAAGAATACTTTTGGCTTTATTTCTTCCGGTTTTCTATTATTTGTGCAAAACCCACATCTTCATCTTTCATATTCCCCTACATTCTTTCACATTTTTTCTTCATTCTTCCGGTTCATCAGCGCCATCTTCATCCGGTATTTTCATGATGACGAAAGTTTTACTTTACAAAGCAGTTGGCGGGCGGACAAGTGGAGTACTGGACAAGTAACTTTAAGTGTTCTCAAGTGGATGAAACAAGCCTCAATCCCTTTCTTAGGCCCTGTCCGATAAAATGTAGTCCAATCGCACAAAGCCTTAAAGATAAAAGTCTACCCCAACGCAAAATACAACAGCAAAGAGCTATGTTCGGATACCATAGCTCTAAACGTGACAGACCAATTTACAATAGTCTTAAAAAAAAAAAAAAACACATCACATTGGCAGATTTGGCCAAACTGTGGAATAAGTACAAAGCAGTTTGCGAACTTATAAGCATTAAACATGCCTCAATCCCTTTCTTAAAGCTACCATACCCAAAGCAAATTGATTTTGAGACCTCCAACTCTGCACCCCATCAGCCAATCTCTTAGTTGGAGCTAGACATGCTGACTTTCTGTTTGAAGGTGTCGTAGAAAATAAACGGCGAGCAAAACAAGAACAGTCGTCGGACTTGCCATCCAAAGACGGTATTGCCCTGCTTCGCATCCACCATTTGGGCAACATATGCTTAAACATGTACAAACATAATGTGAGTTAGTCTTGGCCGGAAAGCTCATGCACTTCACAACTTCATCTTAAAAAAACTTGCTTACAGCATGGTCAGATTAACCATATGTTGAGGAGAATAAAGGAGAAGGGGGTGGTGAGGCGGATGTTGTAGAGGAGAGAATATGGTGGATTAGTGAGGACAAAGTTGGCGTAAATGCGTAATGGTTAGGAACTCAACTTATCCGGTGGTTGTCCGGGTTCAAACCTCGCAGCAATAGCTATTTAGCTGCTTATTCGTACAAAAAAAGAGAAAAGAATATGGTAGATTGGTGAGGACTGATGGCTCATTGATAGAAAAAGGTGGCCAATGGGTTGAGTCCGTGGTTAGTAGGAGCTCACCTGAACCCACCCATAGAATAGCGTGTCTGGATCAACCCTTGACTCCTAACCCGGCACTAACACTAGAATTGTGGTCGTGTCAAGGTTGGGGTTTATCAAGCACTGACCCTAACCCTGGAGACGACCCAACAGTTCAACACTAACCTTGGCCCGAAATTAATTATTACTTGGTGCGCCACAAACGGTAACCTCACCCAACAGGCCAACACTAGCACTAACCCTAAATTAGCTCTAACACTAACAGTATATTAAAATCCCTGAAAATTTGCCACATAGCACCTTTTATGTCCAATTCGACCACATGACACCTTTAATACCTGAGGAGTAGAACTTGGGAGTAGACAGAGAGAATTGGAGGTGGGATTGAGTTGGAAATTGATGGGGGTGAAAAGAGTAAATCAGAAGATTTGTGCTTGGATCAAAATGGAAGAGTATCAACGGAAATCAAGAGCGAATTATAGAGAAGTGTCCAAAGTAACGTATCAAAGAAGATTTGAGTCGGAGTCATGTCTGAGTATTTAAGAAACGCTCAAATGGTTAAATACTCAGACTTGAGTAGGAATTTAGTTGTGTCACAAGACCAATCAAATTGCCCAATGTTTTGTCATTTGGTGGTTGACTTGTTTACGATTAATAATATTTGGACACTTGTAATACGGAGCTAATATTATCGGTATACTCGAGGAATAATTAGTTGTGTCACAAGACCAATCAGATTTCCCAATGTTTTGATTTGGTGGATGAGTTGTTTACGATTAATAATTTTCGGACACTCGTATCATCGGGGTATTTTATCTCATCATTGGTGTTAGAACTTTTTAGGCCTCGTTTGGTTCAAGTATTGGGTTGGGTTTGGAATCAGGAATCGGGTTGTTGTGGTATCGGGTTGGAACCTCATTCCTGATTCCTTGTGTTTGGTTGTTTTTTTATTTATTTATTATAAATTGTTAGTTTTTATATTTTTGTTTATAAAGCGAAGGATAAACAAATTCTTCTGTTAATATGCTATACAATGAAGAAAAAGACGAAAAAGTTGAAGAATACTACCAGCACACAAACAAAGTTGACAAGTAGCAAAGCATAGTCACTGCCACGTTAATGTGTGCAGAGCATTCAGCCAACTTATAAAACCCAAATTGTTTGTATCTGCTTATGCTTTATCTATTTATCTATGCCACCTATTTCAAAAAAAAAAAAAAAAACCCCAAAAAAGGGGTAAAATGAAATCAAATCTCCAGAGTTCAAATGTTCAAGCCCAGAAATTTAAAGTTAAAAATTTGTGCCTTTATCCTCTGTAATTTGTCACAATTCATTTCATCATCTTATCATTTAATACCCAGAAAACCCAAGTGCTTGTGTTGTTGACCTCTGGAATTCAAGAAGTATCGATCAGGATAATAGCAAGGGTTGAAATAATAAATAAAAAAAGTGAAGAAAAGAAAAGATCAAGATGAAACTCTTTGTCGCTGGGTTTGTTGAGTCAGGAGTGGGGAGGGGAGATTCTGAAACCGATTCCTTCGGTTTCATATGGCACGGAGTTTACCGGGTTTAAGCCACGAAAAAATGCAAACAAACACATGGAATGGGTTTCATCCAATCTAACCCCATTCCTGAACCCACTTCAACGTGAACCAAACGGGGCCTTATTGGTTTTTCCAAGTTTCTGATAATGTGCTTGCTTGAATATGGAGATTGCTGGTTGTAGTATTGTGACTAATGGTATTTTGCAGGTATATATGCCCGTGGCGGGCGTGTTCACATATGAAGTGGTAGTTTAATCAAACATGAGAAAGGCTTGAATATTTGGTGCCTTTTAATAGTCTTAAGTCTACACAAAAGTAGACATACAATTAAGCCTAGCTAGTCCACTCTTTGAATAATGGATGTAACTCATGTAAGTATGTAAGAAGTCTCGGAATGTTTTGGGGTCGGCTTGTGTAACCACAAAAGCGAACCCCAAATTCAATTCTTGTTAATGACAATGCCTAATTGCCAATGCATCCTTTTGGAACCTCATTCTCTCACTATCGGATGATCTACGATCCACCATGTGAGTGAAGTGTTAGAGATCTAATCCTTAGGCGCATAATAAGTGTCCGAAATTAAACTATAGTGTGCCTTGTTACGGTCGAAATATGGGATTAATGTTGTGGCCTTTGAACCATAATGGAAGCCAAAATGAGAAGTTTTAACATAAAATTGTGAGCGACTGTCACACAACTAAATTTTGATAGATCTAGAACTTGCAAATTCTGGTACAGTTACAACTACAAACTACACCCTAAATCAAGGTTTAACACTTGCCCACTAATCCACCTACTAACCGATATTATCAACTAAATTCTAGGAATGAAACATAAACTAATTTTGACCATTTATTTTTTGGATCATAGTAATCCAACAAATTAATTTAAACTTAAACTTCTTCTTCTCTTCTTCATCCTCTGCTTCATCTCTTCTTCTTCATCTCACTCACCTTCATCATTCCAGCTCCTTTGCTGCCTCACCTTCATCATTCTTCTTCAGCTCATTAGTGCCTCACCTTCATCATCATTCTTCAGCATATTTAACAAGTCATCAAGTATTACCCTTAGCTTATCAGTCGATCCAGCTCCCATTGGGTTTGTCTCCAACCTCATAGTGCTGTGTCCTAATTGTTGCATGATTTCTCTCATCAGCATCCTCATTTTCTTTTCTTTCTCAAACTCTATAACCCCTTCATCAATTGATTTCTCAACAAAGTAAGAAAAATCCCTAGCTTTCTCCTGAATCCTCCAAGCAAGTCGGTTGTGAGGTTCATAGAATTCATCGGAGAATTTGTCCGTGACAAACCTCGCCATATGGGTCATCGCATCGGCCGGCCTCATTTTTTGTTGCGCCGTTGACATTCACAAAAGCCAGACTTGAATTTCCTTCCCGATACATGGGAATTAATAGCTCGAACGTAGCTTACTAAATACGTAGCACCATTAATGAAACTGTGACGTGCAACACAACACTTGATGGATCTAACTAGATTTGATCAGTTTGAATCTCATATGTTGTGATGACTTAAAGGAGTGAATACACAACACAAAATGAGAAACGACAGTAAATATTAGATGAAAACGTCAAAACTTAGGGACACCACGTGCATTTGTCGTAGATTAAATAGGTATTAGAATGACATTGACACCACGTTCACTTGTGTATCATAAGCTCGTGCATTTCTACAATATCCCGTCAAAGTCAATTAGAATGTCATTGACAAATAATGAATTTGTGGTTCAGTGGATGAAGGCCATTGACAATCAAAACGAGGATATCATACTACGTTTTGGCCATCGAAGAATGATGTTGGCTATAAGGATGTATCGAGTCCTTCACAAAATACGGACCGAATTTGTTAAAATACTAAGGCTACTGAATGAACCAACAGATGAGCTAAGTCATTTCTTGAAGATTGTCACAGCTAAGGAAAAATGGAGAACCAATATGAGGTTTAGAAAAAAAGAATGGCTTGAAACTCCCAATTTTGAGCAACTCCTCGACCATCCCATCAACCGGAAGATCTTCAAGCTACTAGTTCCCTTGTATAAGGAAGGAAATCCAGGTTTAGCTTTTATGAAGATCGACGGTAGCACAAAAAATGAGGTCGCCGATGCGCTTGCCCATATGGCGAGGCATGTCTTGGAGTTATCCTCTAATCTAAAACTATATATATTTAAGGATTTTTTGTCAGACCACACCTAATAAATCTTTTTTTTTGTCAGACCACACCTAATATAGCAGATTTTGTTAAACCACACCTAATAAAGTTTTTTTATTTGTCAGGCTACACCTATGTCGACTTTCGCCCCTTAGCCACCCATCCCCGCCCCTTACCCACCCATAACCACCCATAGCCACCCATAACCGCCCCCTTACCCACCTATAACCACCCATAGCCACCCCACATCCACCAAAATTGGTTTTTTCCCCTCCCTTTCAATTCCTCAAACTTAATTTCCTTTCAAATTTGATTTTTACCTCCAAGATAAATTTGAGTACCTCCCTTTGAATGAATTTGTGATGAAATAGAGTGAAGATAAAAAGGGGGAAATTCGAAAAAATAGAGGGAGAAAAAATTAGGGATAGAGAGAGAGAAGGTGTTAGAAATGGGGGGAAATAGGTCATGTGTTAATAACGTGGGTTAGGGAGGCAATGGGGTGGCTATAGGGGAGACAATGAGGTGGTTAAGGCCGGCAATGGGTGGGTAAAAGGCGGCAATGAGTGGATGAAGGTTGGAAGTCAACATTAGGTATGTAGGTGTGCTCTAACAAAAAAATGGATTTTATTAGGTGTGGTTTTACAAAATATGTTTTATTAGGTGTGGTTTGACAAATAACTTGTTTTATTAGGTGTGGTCTGACAAAAAACCCTATATTTAAACCTGAAATCAAGTATTTTTAATAATGACACTTGACACCTATTTGGATAGCAAAACGGAACTCTATAATATGGTAATTATTAACTAATTTATGGAAAACATTACAATATGGAGTGTTGCGTATAAGTCACTAAATGAAAGATCCATTTTTTCGTAAAATCAAATGAAGTTGGTAGACTGCATTGCAGAATAAAATATGCCACAGATTCATTATTTGTCAATGATCTCAACATGGTATCTCAAAACTACAAATAGAAAGAGGAAAATCTTTTTGAATCGGATGAATTATTACGTTTCATTACTTTATTGAATGTTGTCTGTAGTGATGAGAGTGGGGACTAGAGAAAAGAGGTAGGACCGTAGGAGAAATGAGATAGGTGAACAAGGTGCCTTTGAATTTATTCAAGGTAGAAATGAATAGTGAAAGTGGAGTAAAAGTGGTGACATGACTTTCAATAAATATGGACCGTTGTAGTATTGGATCCATTTAGACAGTCCCAAAGGTTTTGTGAGTCATTCATTTTCCTGATTTTTATACAGGTACACTTATTGGAACGCTTTTTACGGAGTAATAATGGATGGGTTAGTTCTGTTTTTGTTTTTTTCTATTAAAAAAAAGTGGAGGTTTTTATGAATTACTTGGGGGTTATATCCTTATTTTAGTATATTTAAGGAACACTTGTTATCTACAGTATACATACGACCATAATATCATAAGTAGCCAATGACCATTGTAGCTATATATATCCCCTTTCCTACAGTTTCATTTCTCACTTGTTTACTTCCCCACCCCTCACTCCTCACTCATTTCTTCTGTACTCAATTATTTTATTACTTGATTTTAGTTTTAACAAACACTCACTCAGTCATCTAATCCTAATTTCTTTAACAAACAATACAAAATGAGTAAGAGATACCTTGATAAATTCCTACCAAAACGAGCCCCTAACACCACTCCCTTTGTTCTCACGACACATCCACATCCACATCCTGCATTATCCACTATGTAGCCTTCGATAACGAAGATACTTAAATCACTTCTTGAGCCGCCTATAACATCTACTCTTGAGCTGCTTCCAAAATCTTCATCTTTTTCATAGTCTGGCTTTCCAACTATTGAGCCGTCCAAACCAAAACCAAGGGTACATCAGGTAAATTATATCATACTCCCGGGAGCATAAGGAGCATGGTGGTGTTCTCACAATAAAGGAGGGGGGAGGAGAATGGAAACTTGGTTTGAATTTCCATTTTTGTAATAATTAATTTTAATCCATTAATTAATTAAGTCATTTGTTATTGTTTATTGTTTTCCTTAAAAACTGTGTAAGCAAGCTATGGGACGTTTAATCTGGACCAGAGGGAGGACATGTTTATGGGTTGACAAGGCAGCACTGCACTAAGATTAATGGCGGAGGAAGGACACAAACTGAGAGGAAAGAGGAAGAAAGGTGAGTGACTTCTAACTTCTAAGCAAAACAAACAGACGTTATGGACTATAAATCACGGACACCTCTCCTGACTGCCGTGTCAGTGTCCAGTATGGTGCTGGACACGGACACCAGGAGGACACCGGGAGGACACGTATCTGACACGCTCGGTTCGGTGTCCGGTTTATTCTCTTTAACTCGGACACAAAAACCCGATTTTTTTACATGACGGACACCGGTTGGACACCTCTCGGACACTTGTAGGACACAAAATTCATATACTAAGCTAACATTTGGGCAAATTAGACATTCTTAATCTCAAATTTCTAAACCTTTCCCTTCTCATATTCAATATCATGTGTGTCATATCTTTAATTTGAATTTGTTTTACGTTTTAAAGTTATAAATTCTTATTATTTTAATAAAAAAATACGGTATAATTTTTGACTTATTTTGTATATATTTATATTAAAAAATAATAGCGGTGTCACATGTCCTAGATTTTGAGATTGCGGTGTCCTCGTGTCCGCATCCTCCCGGTGTTCGTACTCGTGCAACATAGGTTATGGATCGGGTAATTAACTATGTTTTTTCTTTTATCTAGAGCATTTACCGAAATTTTTTGTCACATACAATTGTTTGAAAGTCTCTCGGGTTTTACAAAGACAGATGCTCAAGAAGGAAATTTTTTTTGACACTATTAATGATTAGTCTCACAATACCCATTTCACAATAACAATCTTGAGAAAAATTTAGTAGGTATATTTTAAAGTTACTTACCCATAGGACATTAGTACTTCAAATGGATAGGACTATTGTATATTAACAATCATGGTAAGAGTTCTAAACAAAAATAATATTTGCCTACGTTTATTTCAAATCACCTTTTTTTTTTATTTCTTTATGTTAGTGGGACATAACATACTCCTACGTCCAATGCATTTTTAACATTTCTATTTTAGGACAGTTCTAAAGATCTTCCCCTTCTTTTTACAAGTTTTATTGGCTCACCAGCACCCGTTACCCCCATTTTAATTTGTGCATCAATTTCTTTCTCTTTTAATTGTTAGCCTATCAACACCCACTACGTGATTTTGTTATGTTCTATTGCTATTCTTAATCTTTGTGTCAAATCCAAATAGAAAGAGAATACCGAAAACGGAGGTCATACTTCCTGTAGTTTAACATGCTTTTCATGTTGTACCTTTTGATTTAGGAAATAAGTAGAAACCCATCATAAGGCACCATATCGACGTACCGTTAGTAACAATCAATTTATACAAATTCAGTGCAATAAGACCATCTTCATTGGGGGTCTCAAACGAGTCTCAAAGAGGAAAATATGAGTCTCAAAATAAGAGACCCCCAATG
>JBBYHQ010066788.1:0-30761 GCA_038382645.1 Spergularia azorica | reverse complement strand
GGATTGAGGAATCACATCCAAGTCTTGGTGGTCACTGGGCTCACTTCCTTGCTGGAGGCATGGGTATGCTGTCTGCTGTATGATCGTACTACATTTGAGTGATTAATTGCAATGTTGGTTTTGACCTCAAAAAAAAAAAAAATTGCGATGTTGCTTTGCCTTAGGGAAAATGTTTAGCTACGTCTCCTGTCTTCTTGATATGTTAAGCATACCTTGTATGTTTTACTTATTGGTATTCAGAAGGGTGTACTTTGTGCGGTCAGCCTGTCTTTGTGAGTAGCTGTAGTCATGACCATCTGATTATTTCCAATCGCTATCTGTGTTAGCCTGTAGGAGCTACAGTGGACATATGCCAAATTAAACTAGAGTACATAAGTGAAGCGTTGGATTTGATATCGTTTAAAATTGAGGACCTTACTAGTTGAAGAGATTAGGCAGTGTCCTTGCTGGTAGATTGGTAGCTCACGTGCTAAAATACTAGCTCGGAGGTGCTATTGATGTAGGGCGCCTCAGTAGATCAATCATTTGAGTACTTCTTGTGATCTTTGAACTAGTTTCGGATTTTGGATCTGTAATATATTTCCATAGTTGTCTCTGCTGCTTTGTGCTTGTATTACTTGTATTGTTGTCAAGTAACAATAATCTCTTAAAAGCCAATGTGTATTCATGACAAGTTCATTTCTTCCCCTCTGTGCTTTATGGTTTAAAATAATTTATGTGTACTTAATCTATTGGTTTGTGTATGGTTTCCCCTCATCTGCTTTGGTTTGTTATAGTTTCATCTTTTTTTTTTTGTAAATCTGTCACAGGAGACACACTTGGCTCTTTTGTATATGTTCCTTGTGAAGTGATGAAGCAAAGGATGCAGGTTCAGGGCTCAAGGGATTCTTGGACCTCTGTAATCTCAAAAGCGCAAAGTGGAAAGATTCCTGGAGTTCAGATGTATGGCTATTATAATGGAATGTTTCATGCTGGCAGCTCAATATTGAAGGAACAGGGCCCAAAGGGTCTATATGCTGGGTATGTGTACTGTTTGGTCATTAGATCTCCACTTTATTGTTATTTTTTTTATCTGTATTAGAAGAAGACTCAATTTGAGCTTCATATTTTAGCTTTCTTTCTTGTTTTGATTTGGTCTTCTTGCCAGCCTGTTAGTAGGTTTCAACGCTTGTGTAAATTAGCGGGGACAAAATTAAAGGACTTGTACCTTCTGCGTCTTTACTGAATAAATTTCTCTTTGTTTCAGTAGTACACCATCTCTTTGCCCCCCACCCCGACATGTGGAGTAAACTAATGAACAAATTTAAGGCTTAGAATCCATGTCATCTTTTTTATCTGGAAGCCCTGGTCTTTTTGCAATATCAGAGACTCTAGACTTTACTTGCCTCTATATTCATTGTTATTTCACTGCCTACAGCATCTATTTGCCTTTCTTTATCACGTTTCTTTGTTCTTTGGCAGATATTGGTCGACTCTTGCAAGGGATGTGCCTTTTGCTGGTTTAATGGTAAGAAGACTGAGACTTCATTCTGGATGTTGTCTTAATTCTCTTAAATGTGCGCATCTGCACACACACACACACACACACACACACACACACATGTTACAATACATCAATAGTTTTATTAAGTGTTCAATACTGAAGATTGAGAGTATCCATATTCTGCTTTCACAAGTTTGGATAAAGAGATTGGGTTTTAGGACCAAGAGTAGCTCCCTGATGTGTACCTTATTGCACTTGTTGGGCAGATTTTTACTTTTCTTGAAAATGCAGGTTATGTTTTATGAAGCGCTCAAAGATTTGACAGATAGTGGCTTGAAGAAGTGGTCATCTACTGCAGATTACCAACTAAATAGTACTATGGAAGGATTGTTGTTGGGAGGAATTGCTGGAGGTGTGTATTTTTCTTATTCAAAAATTTGTATAAGAGGGTCCAAACTTATGGTCGGACCTATGAGGTCTTACAATAGAAGTATGAAAATTTAATGATAAAGAGTGAGGTTTTAAGAGAAAACTTAAAAAGGTTTCAAATGAATATGTTTCCTCGTCGTTTTATCTTAAAAGCTTTAGGCCTTTCCATAACCCTATAGACTTATTATCTCTTAGGAGAGTTCCTTTTCTGGTATTTTTAACTATGTTTTCTGTCGTCGGGTTATTTCAAGGCCCCGCTGTAAGTATACTAGAGAGTTTACATTCAATAAGAGAATTTTCTTAATAATGCAGGTTTAAGCGCATATGTGACCACTCCTTTGGATGTGATCAAGACTAGAATGCAAGTACAGGGGCCAGATTTAAAGTAAGACAGCCCACATCTTCACTCAGGCATATGATTGTAATTGTATCCTCTGCATTACCTTGTTTTCATTTGCTAATATCTTTGTTCTCTTATTGCGGTTGGGGTGGATGGGGCCTGTTTAATTTGATGCTTGTACAGTGGCCTGACCTCGAATGTGCCTTCTTGTGCCTTAACTCTTACTCCTGTAGTGTGTACAGTGAAAGGTCTACAGACATTAAAGAACCTTCTGTGATCTGTTCAAGCTATATCTAACTACATAAGACATATCTTGTTAAGGGGAAAAGTGGCATATCACGTAGCAACTAAACAGCTGGGGTTGTGAGAGGCATTGCACAGAATATTAGATAAACCCCAGTTGAGGGAAGTATTGGCGTGGTGGCTTGTATAGTTGTGCTTGGCTCCTATGTGTTTAAATTTACTTTCCAAAATGCTGTTATTTTACACGCATAATCCATCTAAAGAGCTTGCATGGTCTGCTTTAAGTCCTCAGATACCTCCATGTTCGGAAGTCATTAGCCTGGAGGATACTGAAGTGTTGCTATAGGCAACAACAGAGTGAATACTTTGTGCAATGTCAAATGAATTTAATCCAAATCCTCTTTGAAGTTTCTGTTTTGCAAGTTGATGAATCGATGTGGCTTCTTGTCCATTAGAGGATCATCTATACTTGCGTGTTTATCCTGAAAGATTCTTGTACTCTTATTAGTTAAGCCTGTCTTTGGTGCTTGGAGGCCTTTGTAACTATTTGTAACTAGTTACCCTGTCTTGCGTGGCTAGGTACAAAGGTTGGTTCCACGCCATTCATAGGATGTGGATGATCGAGGGAGCGACAGGAATGTTCAGAGGTAGTGTCCCAAGGGTCGTATGGTATGTCCCTGCCTCTGCTCTGACATTTATGGCTGTAGAATTCCTTAGAGAGAAGTTCAATGGAGATTTAGAAGATAAACACGAAGAAGTTGCAAGCATCTCAATCGATAACAAAGGATCTCTACCTGAAGTGGCTTAAGAGTCACTCAATTGACATGACTGGCTGACATTCTTACCCATCATTACTTTTTTTGTCCGCGGATGGGGCTTGTTGTATAGATTCACAAATTTGTTAAGCACCACTTGTAGTTCTTGTTATACACTGACAGAGAAGGAAGAAATCATAGTTTTGAAATTCTTTATTTTTTTTCCCTTCAATGTCGAAGATGTATTATTTAAAATTTTGCTCTGTTATCTTCACGGCTGCGCATAATCGACATCGGTTCCATAATCAACAAAGCTTGTAGAGAGCAGATGGCTGATTAGCAAGTTCAACGAGGTGTGTGACTATCCTTGAATGCAAAGTCTGGTTTTCTTTTGCTTCATGGGTGATCTGCTGCACTAACTCGACGCCTGAGTACGATTGCTTAAACTTGTGAGGCATTCCGACTTAGGTTCAACTGTTCGTCCACTTAAGCAATTTGTCAAACTAGTCCGCACCACTTCCTACGCAGATAAGCTAACAGTTTTTGACTCGAGACGAGGTTTCGTAATCAAACATCTCTTCACCACAACAAATCAAACCGTTTAAGAAGTTAAGAACTTGATCATCTAATGCTTTAGCTCGAGTCAAGGCTTTGAAATCCGACAACTCTCACCATAACAAATCCATCATATCCCACTTACTAGGTTGAGTTGTTCGTCCACTTGAGCAATTTATCAATTTAATCAAGAAGCTACCATTTCTACCTCGAGCCAACCTTTTATTTATCGACACTACCCTACCACAACAAACTCAACATATTCCTCAAAATACCGCTTTGTACTAACCCGATAAGCTAACGAATCTTAACCTCGAAACAAGCTCTCGTTGTCCCAAGACCTCTCACACCACAACAAACCCCTATACCCACAATCCGCCGGAGAAAGTCGGCGAAGAGAGAGAGAGTTTTCACACATCTCTTCGAGCTGTGGTGTTTTTACTTTCTACACTTTTTTTTTTTTTTTTTTTTTTTTTTGTGGTGTTGTGTTGTGTTGTTTACGATTCTTTGACAACATCAAAAACCAACACCGCAACCCATCTTCATTCCTTTCCTCCCCCAATAACCTCAACAACAAAAAATGTCGGACGCCGAAAAACGTTGTTATTACGAAGTACTAGGTCTCCCACAAACCTGCACACCTGACGAAATCCGATCCTCGTACAAGAAACTCGCCCTACAGCGCCACCCCGACAAGCTCATCCAATCCGGTGTCGCCACGGAGGACGCCACCGCCGCCTTCCAGGAGCTCGTCCGCGCTTACGAGGTACTCTCCGACCCAAAGGAGCGTAATTGGTACGATTCTCACCGCTCCCAAATCCTTTATTCTAATTCTAGCGGTAGTCGTAGTAATAATCAACATGGTGGTATTGATACTTTCCCGGATTTGTTCTCGTATTTTTCTGCCACTTGTTATACGGATTATAAGCACCCGAAAACCGGGTTTTACAAGGTTTATGGGGATGTTTTCAATAGGATTTTTGTGAATGAGGTGGAATATTGTAGAAAGATGGGGTTAGGGGTGGGAATTGTTAAGGAGGCGCCTGTAATGGGGGATTTAGGGAGTGATTACGGCCAGGTTACGGCTTTTTACGGGTATTGGTTAGGGTTTAATACGGTTTTGGATTTCGGGTGGGTTGATAAGTGGGATGCAATGGCCGGGGAGAGTAGGAAGGCGAGGAGGTTGATGGAGGAGGAGAATAAGAAGGGGAGGAAGAAGGCGAAGAAGGAGTTTAATGACACGATTAGAGGGTTGGCCGAGTTTGTTAAGAAGAGGGATAAGAGAGTGATCGAGATGAATGTGAGGAAGGAGAAGGAGAGGGAGAGGAAGCGGGAGGAGGAGGTGAGGAGGAAGAAGGAGATGGAGCGCGAGAGGTTGGAGAGGATTAAGGCTTATCAAGAGCCCGATTGGGCTAAGGTTGATGAGGAGTTGGTTGTTGATGAGGAGGAGGAGGAAGGGGAGGAGGAGGAGAAGAGAGAGTTTTATTGTGCTGCGTGTGGGAAGAAGTTTAAGTCGGATAAGCAGTGGAAGAATCATGAGCAGTCGAAGAAGCATAAGGAGAAGGTGGGGGAGTTGAGGAGGTTTTTCAAGGAGGAAGATATTGAATTTGAGGGAGGGGTTGATGATCATGATGAAGAGGGGGAACCGGAAGTTCCAGAGGATGTGAAAGGAACTGATGAGAAGGATGATGGGGGCCTTGATGGATTTGTATCTGCAGAGGATGATGTTGATGACCTTGGAGAACGGTTTAGGGAAAATGTTGATGTTGTGGAGGAGAAAGATACGGATGAAGTCCATTCTGATCATGAAGATGTCGAAGATGAGTTGGACGAGAAGTCTAAGGAGAATGACGAGCTTGAAGAGGAAAAGAATAAAGATGAAGTGTTTTCTGATTGTGAAGATGGTGTTGGTAATGCGGAAGACCAAAATGAGGTTGAGCAGGCTGCTGCTAGATCTGATGAGGAAGTGAGCATTCTTGAAGCTATGATCTCTGGCCGTAGGCGTGAGAAACATGTAACTTTTAAAGATCAATCTGGTGAAAAGAGTCAGGGTCAGAGTGAGGATGAGATGGAAGGTATGGAGTATAATAACAAGAAAGGCAAAAAGAAGAGCAGAAGAGCAAAGAAAGATAAAGGCAAAGCTTCTGATGGTTCAAACGATCCAGGTGAGAATAGTAAGGCATCTGGTGGTTCGAAAGTTGCAACTGATGGAGATGAAGATGACGAAAATCATGACAAATACGGTAGAGCGAAGGCTGGAAAGAAAGCTGCTGGAAGAAAAAGTACCTGTAAGCGAGATACAGATGGCAAAGCCAAGAACTCATATAAAGGAAGAAATCAAAAGGTAAGTCAAATGGAATTCTGATTGTTAATTTGTGACATATCATGTAAGCGATTATGTATTGTGGTACTATTCAGCCTTTCATTTTTGTAGCCAATCTGTTTTGTGAAGCAGTGTGATTTATCTTGAAAAAAGGTTTATTTATGATTTTTGTTTGTGCATTTCCAATGCTATGTATGACACTCCTCGTGACCTCTCTGTCCAAAATAAGCGTTTTAGTGTTCGTGTTTGTTAAATTTTGTTTGTGATGGTAGAAGAATGTACTTAAGACCATCATGGAAAAAGGTAATTGTTGGAGCAGATTGAAAACAAATAGAAGCTTATAACAAAATTGTGTCAAAATCTAGTACCGAGTCTGCTTTAGTGACACACCATGTCTCTTTGTACCCTGCCGCTTGTTTA
Source organism: Spergularia azorica (assembly GCA_038382645.1). Taxonomy (NCBI): domain Eukaryota; kingdom Viridiplantae; phylum Streptophyta; class Magnoliopsida; order Caryophyllales; family Caryophyllaceae; genus Spergularia; species Spergularia azorica. The sequence goes on along the minus strand of JBBYHQ010066788.1, from coordinate 24,213 downwards.
TAGTTGGTTTGGAACTGTTCTTTCATCTGTATTTGCAGTGGGTCCTAAACCTTTCTAAGTCAAGTAGATTAATTTTAGGATTCAGTTTATGCGTGAGAAACAACAGCAGGCGATCTGGTTTTGGACTTCTTTGAAGTCGGTGCCTGTCATTTAAATGTTTTTAGATTCACTGTACATGTTACCTCACGGGAACAATTCCTTTCTGACTTGGTACAACTGTGGATTTTGTTGAAACTTGAAGATCTATTTAGTGACTTGCTTTCTTAGATTTAAGTAGATCTTTTTGAAGTGTGTGTGCTAATTGTGGTAGTTTCAATGTATTGTAGGAGAAATATGCTGCCCCTGTGTGCGAAAAATGTGGGGAAGAGTTTGATTCCAGGTAATCCAGGGGGATTTTCCCCAAGCTTTGTTAGATAGTGTGCTGCTTTCATTCCCAATATTTCATACTATCGGGATCTGTCAAAGTGCTTAAGTGGTTATCATCTTGTTGACAGAAACCAACTATACAAGCATCTAAGTGATACTGGTCATGCCTCGTTGAAGTCTAAATGAGTGGCTTGGATGTACGTATATTGAAAGTTTACCATTTTTTGAACACTTGGGAGTGGGAAACTAGAAGTCATAATGTTTGATGTGTTGCTTTGGTAGAAGGCATCTGAAGCACAACTGAACTGTCTCTGTGAGGATGTAACAGAAGTTACAAACACTGCATAATACTTTTTTCTGGAAGTACATTTCACACCCTCGGCTTTTTGCTTTGTGAATTAGGAGATGATCGTTGCCAAATGATTTGCAGGAGAGGAGGTTGAAGATCTTATGTATGCATGTATGCCACTGGGCTCTTGTGCAGTTGTGTTTTTCCTTAGTTCTTCATATGTATAAGATGAGGGAGGAGTATATCTGACGGAAGTACAAAAGAAACTAACAAAAAAGATTATTTTTTGGTGTTAAGGTTATACTTGAAGGCTAATGTAGGCAAGATCATTAGGTTGTAATGGTATATTATTGAATGAAAAATCTCCCCCATATGTTGGGTTTGGATTTGAAAGTAAACTTTTGGGCAGTGTTCTCTCTCAAATGTACTGTACGCGCAAAACACATACCAACATGGATTGGTACATTCCAACCGTTGATTTATGCTTCTGCAAAATTTCTACCATTCGTGATTGAACTCTTTGCTCAGGTACTACTACTCACAATCAAAGGATTCAGCAATATAAGATTGCCGGACTCCAAACCTTGAATTGCTGAAACAATTGATTGCAAGTAGCATCTCCTCAACTTGAACTCGATTCAATTGAAAAAAGGACAACCTTTGTGGCTTTGTCGTATGGCAATGAGCAGTGATCATGTTTCATGCATCAATTTTGATCTGTATGCACTCCGACTTATGATAATGTGTGGGAAGACAGCGCGGATTGGACTTCATCATGTTCTTTTTGGCAACTGGAAGCTCTATAATCAATAGTCATACAGATCACAGAAAGAAGTTTTCTGAGTAGCTAAGAAGCATAACTAATTAGTGACTAGTGTTCAGATAACAAACAAGAGCAGTAGCTTGTTTTGAGCTCCGACACTTCCTTGCTTAGTTTAGTCTGAGGCAATTCTAACGATTGCTCACATCATATCTCCAAAAGAAAAACTGTACATCATATCTCCAAAAGAAGACATTGAGAATTTGGGACCTCCTGCATCAGAGGGGTTTTCTGGCAGCTTCCTCGATGTAGGCTGATGCTTCAGATTCGGAAAGTAGTCCGCTTTCTGACAAACCTTTAATTAAGGTATTGCCATAGGCCTTGGCTGGAGCACGCAGAGGTACCTTTCCAGATTTGAAGCCCTCCACATCATGAACATCACACCTGAAAGTTAGAGCTTTTCAGAATCTAGCAATTTTCAATACTGGCTGCTCAAATTGTGTGAAGAAAAGGAATGAGTAGTAAAACGTACGTCATGGTCAAGATGGGAATGTCTTGCTCCTCCCCTAAGAGGACAACATTGTGATACCAACCACCCTGAAAATAGACCAATAGCTTCTTGAATTAGAATTATATACATTTACATACAAGAAAACAATCAATGAATTTCGACAGTCCGTGTTGTCAACTCATCATAACCAAATTTGCAGACCAAAATTTCTTCCCGAGCACAACCAGGTGAGAGGGTTTGGGGAAGGGGAGGGGGAAGCTCAGCCAGGACGGACACCGGGAATAGTTGGCTAGAAAACATGATGGGCGCGATGGCTATTTAAACTTTGTATCATTGTTAGAATCTATTAGAAAGATCAGATGTGGAAACTAGTATATGTTGAGGACAGACGAAATAATATTTTGCAAAAGAAGTGAACTAGGAGGTGACATGCAAAGAAGAAAAAAACGTTGGTAAGAGTTGTGTCTCTCACCTCTATAGCCTCCGGGGAGAATGATCCAGTACTCTTGATAGCATTTAAATCTTCCAGATCGAATAGAGGTGAACTGGAGTCCCCCATTATGTTCTCTTGAAACAGAACATCATTAAACTGCTCTAGCCTATATGAACAGAAATAGTAGTACCGAGTTATATGAGTACCCTGAGAATTCTAGACGAAAGCCAATTATCTTAAGCAGTGCCATTTAGCACCTGAGTAAACAAAAAAAGAGTGGCATACAAAATAGACCAAAATGATTGCGATTGTTATTACTTACGCATACAACTCTAGACAAAGAGGTTTGTTTGGCATACCCGAAAAAGATGCAAGGCTATGCATTACTTACGTGATTTTATACATGCAAATGTGAGCTTTATCTGGTGAAGTACTCTGGGGATGAAGGAAAGCAACTCCTCCAGGGCCCCATGTCTTAGAAGATTCACGGCCAAAGAATAATCTGTGAGGGAAATTCTTCCACAAGACATCTTTTGGTGGGCTTTTATCCATAGAACCAGAGCAAGGCTTTTGCATACCTTCCACCTGATATTTAAAAAAGTTAGAGCCAGCGCAAGGGAGACATTATTTGAACTATCAGTGAGCTTAGAGACAAATATTCAAGGACATTTGTATCTCAACGAGGCTAAACATGAAACACTTAATATTTATCAAATAATAATAATGCCACATTGCATCAGCCCGAAACATACACAACAGTCCAATTCAACAGGTTGTTGCAAGTAGAATCTAACGTAAGATCAATCCAAAGTGAGGCAAAGATTAACTCCTCAGAGGGCACAGTAAGCCTGTATCCTATTACTTTTATGAATAATTACAAGAGGCTTATTGCTGTTTTCTTTCAGCTTACCTGTCCTCCTTGAATATAACAGAGAAATCTTGGTGTCCACATATTTGATCCATAGGTCGCATACCAGACATCAAAGAGTCTAAGCCCCTCTCTCCATGTAGATGAAGTCTTCTCCTTCTGATCTGTGCTTCAATGAAGAATTGTTAATACATAAAATTAAAAGCTTAGGGAGGAGGCGTTCGACAGCTGTTAAACTCTACCTTGAACCTCGTCGAACTTCAGTTCTGAAAGAGGCTGTATAATACTCGTGACAGCATCTTCTATATCCTCGGTTTCAGAATCAGAGCTTGTGTCTATCAACAACTGTTTCAAAATGTTACCCCGTTAGAAACCTGATGATTACAACTACAAGCATAGCGTTCAAGTTAAATTATGAAGACTACTCAAGGTAAACAGAGATCAATTAGGCCTAAGTCATGCTTTCATTAATAATTCATCCAAGTCTAAAGAGGACACCTTTAGACTGAATAACCTGCCCTACTCCGAACATTTTAGGTTTCTACTGAATCATAAAATCTCCCAATATGCATTGCTTTAAATTCTTCATGACATAATTCTGGAAAGAGCCATATCAATGAAACATCCCATTCTTGCCTCCCAAAGACTTCATCACAATTCCCGATGATGCAGATTTCAAATACACTTTGTGGTCGTTTGGTTGCATGCGGGAATTCGTAATTCCCATGAGGTGCCACTTCCCAGGAAATATAAATTCATGGGAATTTCTCAGAACTGTTTGGTTACATGTAGGAAATCAATTCCCACAGGAATTTCCAAATACTAAGGGGGGGGGGGGGGGCTAGGTAAGCCAATTCCTCCATTTTGTAGGAATTGGAAATTACCATAAATTCTGAATTCCCATGATTTTAGGCAACCAAACAACTCCACATTTTCTAATTCACTTTGTTTATTAATCAGGAGTCTGGGTTTTACAAATTTCAAAAACTCTTACATTATTTTCCTCTCCGAGCCCGATAGGAACCACTTAACTGGCCCTGGCTGGTCACCACTCATCATTGGGGGTCACCACTCATCATCAAGGTTCAAGACAGTATAAAGTAAGAATATTACCTTAGCAGGAGGAGCTTTCTTGCTTGTTATCTTCCTGGGCAATTTATCGGAAAGGCTTGGCCAGTATTTCTTCATGTTTTGGCGAACCTATCATTCATTCCAAACAACAACATCATCATTACCCACTTAAAGGCTCCCGCCATGAGGCGGGTTGGATGTAAGCAAGCCTTAATCCTATTGAAACATAGAGAGACTGCGCACGGATCAGCCATAACCATCATTCATTCCAGAATTTCTAAAAATGATAACAACTTCAAAAGGCAGGACAAGGATTGTAACATAGATAAAAGAACTCACATTTTCTATGACACGCCATGTTGATTCAAATGGATGTGCCTCAGAAGATCCACTTATCGGTTTTTCTTCTAGCAAGACTTGCACACATGCGTTAACTGAGTTTGCCAAAGATTGGAGATTATATCCACCTTCTAAAGCAAGCAGAACTTTATTTGGAGCGAAATCCATCAACTGCACATAGATAAGAGAAGTCAACTCAACTATTGCATTCTTATTCCCACATCCTTCTGTCTGATGCACTAGCACAATCATAATCACGATACCTTTTGAAGGTATATTATAGATACATCACGATACCTTTAAAGGATATATTACAGATACATCATGAACAGAACTTTAATAGCAAATAGCCATTCAATTGTCAAATCAACCTAAAATGTATCACTAGCAAACACTTACCTTTACCATACTATCCAAAAAAAATAAACTAACCTTCCTCAACAAGACAGAATATCCATATGGGGTAATACAACAACCACCAAGAGGGTCCCGAGCAGCTGTTGCAAACAAAATAAGGTGGTTAATGCATTGTATACTATAATTGGCACATCCACATATAATCATTTCGCCAAAGGAGGCAGAGTAAAAAGATTCTAAATTTCAAGTATGATGGATCAAGCATCTTAAGATCAACCAATGGCTGTAACAACATTTATGGCCATTTCATACACTCTTACGTCACACCATTAACCACATGCAATTAAGGTTTAGTGCGTGGATTGCATTGGACCTTAACTTTACAAATTGAGTTGTGTCACTAGATCATGTTTTAAGTTTCAACTAGCAAGAGAGGAGCTCAACATCTACATTGCATGGATGAGAAGTTGACAACTAATAAAGCTGGAAGATTGTAAACCCATGTACATTTAGCTAAAAACATCTAACACAGCAAAAACAAAAATGTTTTTGAAAGAGGGACAAGGGCAATTGTCTGAATAGTTTGCTATGGTGAAAGTCTTTAACTCTAGTCACCAGAGAGGGACATTAAACAAGAAGAATAGGAGATTTATGAAAGAGGTTCATCATATTTGGCTTTATTAACCTGCATCGAATCCTGCTGAAACTATAATCATGTCTGGTTTGAATTCCTTGGCAACTGGAGTCAGCACATAATCCCAAACTGCAAAATAGTCTGGATCACCACAGCGACCATGTTCCCAAGGCACATTAATATTGTATCCTTCCCCAGGCCCATCTCCAATCATTGTATGAGAGCCATCATCAGTTCCGGGATAGAAACAACCAAAGTCATGCCTGAAGAAAGGGCGATTAGGAATACCATGAGTCATTTTTAAAACAGAAAATGTAATCGCAGTATGCAGGCCCGATATTGAAGTCATATGGAAGCCAGAACAAAGGAAAAAGGAAGAACCGGACAACAGCTACTCTGTTACATTTCAGGGATAACTTCATTCAGGTAAACATTAATGTGCAATACCATGTTGAGAATTACCTGTGAACTGAAAAGAAAAGAACGCGAGAATCCTTCCAGAACATTTTTTGAGTGGCATTACCATGATGTACATCCCAATCAACTACTAAGATCTTTTGAATACCTAAATCTGGCTGAAAAAACAAATGTGAGGATCGGCATTATTCAACATCCGTGAAACAGAATCACGCACGTGATCAATGACAAATTAGCTTTAGTGAAGAACATGAAAGGGAAACTCACTCTTTCATTCAGCATATAACTAGCCGCAATAGCAACGTTATTGAATAGACAAAAGCCCATTGGCTCATTTTGCTCAGCATGATGCCCAGGAGGCCTCACAATAGCAAAAGCGGAATCAAGATCACCTTTAGCAACTTTCTCTGCAGCCTACTTGGAGAAACATAACAAGTTAGGCAATGATTACAAATTAACAATGAAACAAAAAGTATGATAAAAGGAACGAACTTGACTTACAAAAATTAATAGTTTCTTCCAATACATTTCAAACAGATAGGAGAAAGAGAATAAATGTATTTCTTTCTATTCTTTCCTTAGATTATGTGTATTCAGGAAAGTCATTCTCGGAAGTCTGAAACTAGTTCTCTAGAAATATCAACGCACATCTAAGGAAATTTGCTTATATGTTAATATGTAGATAAAATATTCCTCTGAATACACTAAAATGCTAACACAGTAAACAGGATACATGAAAGACACTTAGGTGTGTTAAGTTGGTGATGAGTTCTGATATATCTAACTAAGATGCTCCCTGTGTAAGCTTTGCGTATATTATGACACAATGAAACAGTTACTAAGATTGACCATTTAATGCTAGCGATCCAGCTGAAAAATATCTACAAGAATCTGTTCCCAGTTATCAGAAGTTGTTGAATGGGATACCAGATAATGGAGGTGAAAGATTAAGAAGATCAATTGTTTTATATTATTACTCCCTCCTGTTCTGAATGATCTTCTCATTTGTTTTGCAGTTATTGACTAGCCATATTGAGACTAGTATATAGACCAAATGAAAAACCCGTTTGACTTAAAATCAAGTGAAACTTGTAGAATGCACTGCAGAATAAAAGATGTGTTAATTTTTACACCAAGTAAACATTTCATTTGATCTATGTGGCTCCCAATATGGCTAGTCAAAAACTGCAAAACAAAGGGGAAGATCATTCAGAACAGGAGGGAGTATTACTATTTTTCAATAGAAGTTCAAATTTTTGGCCTTTATTTTGGTTCATTTTAATTCTAGGGGAGCGGGGACGGAATAGTGAGAAAAGAAGGATCGTTACAATCTGATATCTACGCATACTCCGTCCATTTCGTTCAATTTCTGGAAGTAAATCCTTTTCAGGCAACTCTTTCCAATTCTTTACGTTTTCTTTCATCATTTTTGTTGTCTCAAACTATTGTCTCTCCTCAAAGTTGCCCCATGTGGCCGTTCTAACATTTTCTCCCTCTTCCCACCCAAAATCTTGTGCCAAAACCAATTGTAAAGATTTCAAGGAAATGGAACGACTGCCTATTTGAAACAGAGAAAGTCTTGTGTCTAATTTGCGAGTTTTATGTAGTAATCGTACCTCAAAGGAATTATTGCTAGTTCAGAATAACAGTACAAGCAACAGTTAGTACATTAAGACTTCAGAGTACCCTCAAAAGAAGGCAGAAGCGAGAACTCAAAAAAGAAGAATTGTACTGGCAGACAAATCTCACTAACTACGTTCCAGGTTGGGAATAAGACAGCTATGCTCACAGTGTAGTAAAGAGATCAGTTCCTCTTAGAGGTATCAAGCATCATTTTGCTTTTCTAACATCAGCATAAGATCTCCAAGTATGACGTCTCAATTTACTAAACCAAGTAATTAATCCAAATTTCTAAATGTCTTCTCCAATAAAAACTAAAACAACAACAACAACAACATCGAGAAAACTTTATTCAAAAAGATCAATAGGAAAATTCTTGTTCTAATTGTATGACGCAAATGAGCAGATATCGGGCTAGTAACACATGACACGGAACTCTGTGCGATATGGTATTACTTGACACAGTTGACAGACAAAAATATTGTGATATCCAATAAAAGAAGCAGCTTAGTACTCGGCTGAACTATGGCTTTTTACCTCTAGTACGGAGCCTGCAGCCAAGTAAGCAGCTTGAGATGAACCCTTATTTAAATAAATCGAATTAAATTGACCAGCTATCCCGTTTCTCTTCAAATCAAATTGCTTGGAGCTTATAGTTTTAATCATATCAACATGGTACTTGGAGTGAACTAATTGTATATACTTATCTTCTGCCTCTTTGGCATTTAAAATCTCACACCTGAAGGTTAAAAAAAAGGGGGGGTTAAGATACACAACGTAACTCAGTAAATCAGTTATCTTTAGCACAATCAATTCCCAGCTACAAAACGTAATTTGGAAGTCCACTCCACATTTTTCGTAAGAATACACGACTACTAATTTCGGTATCAGGCAACCATTAAAAAATAACTATAGTTAACACATAACCAGATGAGTATGCACATGATTCAATTGAATACATGGAGTTTTTTTGCTTTTTGCTTCCACTACAGTCTCATGGCCACATAAATCTCCTTCATGAAATCTAAATCATAGATAATGCAGAAACGCAGGCGTGAGGAGTGTATGTCAGTGCTATTCACACCTCCACAATAAATCTATCTTCTATCATCACCTTATAAATAATGATCAACGTAAGTGGTAATTGCTTTGACACTAGATCGCCAATGACATCCGAAGTCCAAGCAAACATGACAAGTACAACAATATCTTTAACCCCAGTGCCTTAAAGGCTCCCGCCATAAGGCGGGGTAAGGGGGGGTCGGATGCATGCAAGCCTTGCCCCTATTGAAACATAAAGAGGCTGCGCATGGATGACCCAAAATGAAAATTGCTTCGAGAAATCACACCGATTGACTGCTACTTCACAAAATAAGAAGCACAGACAGTTTTATGAGCCATTTTGCTTTATTCCATTATATCCCAAAAACCAAAGAATAAGTAGTCTTTGGCTCCATTGGAAATGGAAATATTGCCTTCAGAAGATAAGCAGACATGACAAGTAAAATAAATAAATTCAGAAGAGACAAATGTTCATAAATGTAACGTAACACAAATATAACAGAGCTGATGTAAGAGGCAATTGTAAAGCAAGACACTGACTATGATGTAAATGAGTTATATAGAACCCTGGCTTTCCATCTGTGCACCATTGACCATAAGAAGATAAATAGTGCTTTTCTCGTTTCTCAAATAGTTCTAGATCTTGCCCTAGATACCAGTTGTCTTGAGCACTAAGAAAACTAATAACCATACTGCTTTATCTCATTTATGTTGTGGGCTAGTTTCTTCTCCATCTATTAACCACTAATGAATGTGATCTGAAATCGGAATTCCTCACCAATTAAACTATCAACATTGCTTAAAAAGTTAAATCTATATTCCACTCTGCTGATTATCCCTCAACCTTGATGTTTGATATCATTGTCTTCATGATACCTAGTAAGTCTTGTTTCCAATATAGGGCCATCGAAATTCATTATCTACAACTTTTGTAGAGGTTCTACTTTACAAAGTTTAGCTCCTCACATCCATGAAGATCGATCCTTATTTTAATCCAATATGTTTCCAAATGTAATTATTCAAGGATAGAACATAGAGTGAAGCATCTTACATTCAAACCTCGCACATCCCCTTACAAATGCTGCCACCATACTCCAGGAGGGACAATGCTAATAGCATAGCATAATAGAGCTTCAAGTATGAAGACTACTACGCAATACATCTTACAGTTCAATTCCAGAAACGTTGGCAACAATAATCATTGAGATCATTTGCTTCTCAGATCCAAAATCAACCTCATATAATGATCAATCTAGACTCTCCCAAGTTAGAAAGGTGTAAAAAAGATCTTTTAATAACTCTCAACATTAATCAATTACCTTAGAACCTTGCTTCTAGTAGCATACTAATACTCCTACTACTTCATGAAGCTACAAATCCACGACAAACAAAACGTTAAGAGCTGGAATCACTAATTTGAGACCCATCCATCGGACAAAGGAAAAGCCAAAGTAAAACCCTCTTGCTAGAGCCCAGCTCCACCTTCCTATCCTAATAATGGTTCCATATGACGATTCATATTAGCCCACTCCAATTCACTACAGGTAATTTATATTAGGGTTGCCAATTTCACCTGTCTCACATAAAAGCCTTTTGAAAAATTGATTCTACTTCTCCCACACAAATAACAAACGATGTAAAGAACATGTAACTCCTACGGAAAAGAACCTCGAAAACCCTATTCTCTTCAACAATAAATCTACTACAAGTCTACAAACAACACATAACTCTTCATTTCAACCAAAGTTAACACATTTACTCCTAATCTCACAAAGGTAACCACAAAATCTGCAGAACAATCCAAATTTAACACCAAACAGACACCTTCACAGATAAAAAAATTCATTAAATTCACATGGGCAACCCCAAAATTCACCAACACTAATCAAACAGCAAAAAAAATCTTACAAAAGTCAACCAACAATCAAAATTGAGCATCAAAAGGACACAAAATCCCTAATTAAATTCCTTTAAAATCAAATGGGCAACCACAAAATCCAGCAAAAAGTCAAACAACAAAAAAAAAAGAGGGTAAAAAGAAATAACCTATGAAGAAGACCAGAATCAGTGAGCTTCTTCAAAGTAACCCTAATTCGATCAGGGCATTCAGGATGATCACTACCATCAGAAGTGTGATGATCACACATCCTATCATCATAAATTAACCCTACTCTCTTCCGCACCATATCATTTCCCTCTGAACTACCACTGCTACTACTTCCTTTTCCCTCCATTTTTTCTTCAAGAAAAAACCCTAAAATCTTCTCTCTCACTCTTCTTTGTCAGACCCACAAGTGAAATCGCAACTTTTTACTGGGGTTTAAATGCCGTGATTTTATTTTATTTTGAAAAAATATGTACTTTTTTTGGAGGGAAAAGATACTGTTTTCTCTCCCTTGTTCTTCTTTTCCAAGAAGATACAGTATTTGGAAGATTTGGGGGGGATATTGTCAATGTCAGCCAATCTATTGATTTTCTGGACACTTGTCTTTTGTAGTACAATTTTCAAATTTTAAACATGGATCATGGTTGATTTTACAATTATTAAACATTTTCGAAACTAAAATGCAACACAAAAATCAATTCAATCGGTAATTTATACTCCATATAAGAAAGACTTGAAAACTAAATGCACAACCACACATTTAGGTATCGTTTGGTATCATTTTCTGTTTTCAGTTTTACGTTTTTTTAAAAACCAAAGTCCCGTTTTTTAAAACCATAAAAAGTGGTTTTCAGTTTTCATTTTCTATATGACTATTATACAACCAAACAATTTGAAGTTAATTTTATAACTTATTTAACTAAATTTTTTACGCAAAAAAAAAAAACCCAAAAACTGAAAACGACAGTGTTATTGAACGGGTTATTAACTGTTAATAAATTTCTACTACATTTTGTTGTTAAAAGTTAGAAAATCGGGTCAGGTGAGAGTTGACTCGGATTGCCGGCTATGTTGTCACTTTAACTAATAAACGGTTGTACGGTGGAATCGTGTGTACGGTGCTTCGTGCTCCGTCTTCTATGTTAATGCTACTCATATAAGATGCTAATTAGGATTTTATTCATCAGGGTTAATTTTACGATAAATAAACATCTCTAGAATTAAAATGCAATGTAATGATCACTTAAGTTCTATCGATAATTACATCGCGCGTATATAAGAAAAACTCGAAAACTAAATGCAACAACCAAACATTTACAGAATGCACATGATTTACATAAATTTTTACTATATTCCGTTGTTAGAAGTTGGGAAATCAGTTGACATCTGACTAGGATTGCCGGCTATGTTGTCACTTTAACTAACCAACGATTTATATAGTGGAGTCGCATGTACGGGGGCTTCGTGCTCTGTCTTCTATGAACTGATACTCGTGTAACATGCTTTTAGGGTTTTATAAATATGACAGTCGCTCTAATGAACACTCCTTTAGTCCAAAGAGTTTTTCCCATATCGTTTTGTTGTTTTGAGTAGCCATATTCGAAGCAATTTGTAGACCAAATGAATTGATTCATTTGTTATAAAAATCAGTACATTTTCGAATCTGCATTACATTCTACCATCTCCAATTGATTTAAGGTAAGCCGATCTTTCGTTTGGTCTAGTTTTAGCTCCAAACAAGGCCACTCAAAATAACAAAATGAAATGATTAAAACTCTTTGGACCATCGATTGATACGAGATTGCTTAACTACCTTATTAGCATGACAATTACTATTTATATATGCACTCCATATGTTCCCACGAACTGGTAAGATTTAATCTGAATTTATTCCACGAACTGTTAACGTTTGATTTGAAATTTTTCGACATATTTAACCCAAACTTTTACAAATGAAATGAATAATGTGAATATGAGATAATGTAGTAAGTATGAGAGTATAGATTATCATGAAAATGACTTCGTAGGCAAAACGCGCGTTTGTTTCAGAGTAGTGGTGTAAAATTAGGGCATACAAAATTTGAAATCTCAGTGTTGAAAATATCTTGAAAAGTGACCAATCTATTTAGATAATTCCATGGAACAATTCTAATTTTTTCGACACTCGGTGAAATTGGCAAATCGTTGACCAGAAATAATAAACCACATCTACAATGTTGGGAACTTTCAATGTTTACACAGATATCTTTGCCTTTCAGGAGATCCTGCAACTTCTAGGCTTGTACTTTACTTATACACAGTTGTTGAGAGCTAAGCACACAAGCAATACCAGCAACGAAGTTTTTACGAATCAATCAAACCATGAAGTTGGCTGAAAGCCTGAAATGAAGTACAGGAAGTTGCAAAAACACTGCACAGAACTAACGCGACAAGACAACCCATACACGGGTGTAATGCCAAATTCTCTCACACTGCGCTCGCACAAAAATTACAGGAAGCCAAGCATCAGGCATCCAGATTACAGCAGCTGCGAAATGCTACATAGTAGTATTGTATGACATGAAGTAGTGCCGGAGTATATTGAACCAAGATGTATCAATTCTACTTACCCTATATTCACAAAATGCTTTGATGACCAAACAGATTAGTGCGAGGTTGTAACTTTGTACGTTGGACGATAGAGATGTTAGTGTCATTCATACGAGTAACCAATCCATGCACAGGTCCAGGGCTAACAGCTCCCTGGGAGCCCAGGTTCTACCTTGACTTTAATTTCGAACCCATCTTCTTCTGGTTGCTTCAACTTGACAAACCTGTCGAAACACTTTTGGAGCTCTCTCTCAATTTCCTCTTCATCCTGCAGACACGAGGTAGCCAAAGGAAAGACTGGATGACTGACGTCAGGACACTCTGGCTTGATGGGAATTTCCTCAACTGTGGCAGCTTTACTCTCTGCCAGTTGAAGCTCCACTACGGCGGGCTCAACTGGTTTTGGAACAACATTATCAAGGACGCCCACTTCGTGTCCTCCGTGGAGCTCAACTGGTTTTGGTACAACGTTATCAAGGACGCCCACTTCGTATCCTCCTGCCATGTCAATGTTCATGTCTTCATCCGCATACTCCCGGAATAAACCCCACAAGAAAAAATTCTGATTTATTTCTGCAGTAGAAGTCAATCATCCAAGTGAGAACTGAGAAGTTGAAAGCGTTAGTAATGAAAGTTCTTAGATTTAAAAATAAGGTTACTTTGAGAATCCTCTGGTAGATGTCTCGAAGAAAAAAGCAGCAGCTCCACTCCGTCAAACTCAGTTCTCAATAGCAGGTCACGGTCATCCAGAACCTTGAGAAGAGAAGAAAAATTTCGCTCCAGACTGCCAAGTAGATAAAGATTCAGAACCTTTAACTCGTGACCCAAAATACAACAAAAGAAAGTATAAAATTTTAAGATACACAGCGGACCTTCTAGGAGTGAGAAAATATAGACCAATGTCTAGCACATCAGGAACATCATCCTCAAACAGATTCACCCAGACGTTGAAACGAGGCACCAACTCAAACTGGAGAGTTTTCGGCAACTTTTTGGATAAATTGTAGGCTTTCCTGTGCACCTTGCAAGGCGGATGCGCTTGAATCCCATCAATGGATTGACACACCAACACGTCATCCTCATGCATGATATTAAAGCTTCCTCTGTTGAAGCAGGCAACATCATGTAAAATAGTGAACTTATATCTATATAGCTTAGTTTTTTTTTTTTTTTTCAAAACCTTAATTATTGAATGACAATAGAAATCTGGGACAAACTGACACTCTGACAGTAGCTAGTAACAGCTGGCTTGGAACAAGAAAAGTGTTAAGAGTAGCATATCAAACCTAAGACATGATATTCAACAATACGCTTGTGCATTGCATGGTTAATCACTAGTTTACTTAAAAAGGTGGAAGGAAGAAAACTGTAACTCACTTCCATGTGGGAATCTCTGCAGGATGGTTAAGAAGATATCTATCAAACTCAACCGCGAGGCCCAAAGACTCCCTACCATCAGAACCAAAATTCTCTTGTTGAGTATCAGCACGAACAACCATTCCTGTTCATGACATACGATATTACAATCTATCAGACAAATCAATAAAGCATACAACACTGAAGAACGCATTTTTTAGAAATGGAATGTAGTTACACAAACAATGTCATATCCCTGGACAGAGCAGGATGCAGGCATGCTGCTAGTAGCAGATGCTTTGTCTTGATTAAGACTTTTGCTAGTAACAATGTCAATATAGATTCACTTATCTATATTGACAAAAACATTCGGAGTAAGACAACTACGTACACTTGTTTTCAACATGAGCTCTCCTACATTTCTCTTCTCAGTTATTATTTCTGAAGACCTCTAAGCTCTGAAGCTAAGGTCAAAGATAACTTGGCCGCACAATTAAAACAGTAAGCATTTGAACATGTTAAGCTTTAAACATTCGCTAAAAAACAAGTCACAGGAAAGCACACAGCTCAAACTACTTGAGAACATTTTCTTCATCTACTATTGGAAGTCGTTGAAGTTTCAGCTATATCAAATCATGTTATCGGCTTCCAGAAATAGCACTTCCACACTATGTGCATTAGTAAATACAAACTTCATACGACATCTTAATAAACAGTTTAGCAGTAAAAAGAGGGCTACTAAGTGCACTAGACCGCCAATTACATACCTGAACTTACAACAGGTAATTTATGGACTGATTGCACAGAGGCATGCTCCGAACTAACATTGGCACTCTCTGCATTAGATTTAGGAACTTTAGCAAGGTGCAAGGTCCGTCCATCTGAAGTTTCTCTGGATAGTTGTCGAGCAGGGCCTTCATCTGAACAAAAATAATGAAGACCATTTCTGAAGTGATCTTGCACACAGAGCTCATTAATAATACCACTAGCAAAAGATTGAATCAACATTGGAAAGATTTAGCTTCTGTGGCAACCAGACAACATAACAGATAAACCAAGGACTAGAAACTTGATATGATATCACATAGAAGTATAGAACATTCATGGAGCAACTCCCCTTCATTTAAGAAAATGCAGATGAATCAACATACCCACGCTTACAGAAGGCAAAGCCGGGATTGATTGTGGAGAAGTGTCCATTGAATTTGTATTGCCTCTTCCTGCATCTGGTTTAGAGTTTTTTCCAGGAGGCAACGGCTTAGTAGCTCGAGGTTCAGGCCAAAGTTTCCCTGCAGGTCCTTTTTCTAGAAAAAAAAATTATGCACATTAGAACCACTTCTCTGGAAAAGTCACCATTATTCTCAGACACTTGTCTGAGTTAGTAGATGACCATGTTGACCAAAACCTTGACGCTAAGAGAACAAAGAAAAACTGCTCCTTTAATCACTTCTGAGTTTTCTTATCTCAAAACTTCAAAACTTTTAAGGGTACGCCAAACAGTTTCAAACAACACCAACATATGATCAAAATTTCAAAGGTTTGAACATTAGCAGTTTTAAACATTCATATGCAAAATATGGGATTGAATCTCTGCAGTATGTGAGGAGCAAAGGGTATGTCCGGTCTTGGTGGTTGATTTTCTTAAGATGACGTTTGTAGTTTTGGGTGCTCATAGAGAGATCTTGTTAAACCTTTGTGCTGTATTGCTTTCTCTGGTGCATTTGGAACGACTCGAACGAGTGGAATTCACGAATTTTCAGAGTACATTCAATCTCTTGCCTATGTAAGAGGGTTGTTTTTTATGCCTTCTTTTTGCCATAAGGTAGAAGGTGACTTCAAAGGAACCTCTTTAAAAAATCTCCAAAGGAATTGGGCCTTTTTGTAGATGTATATGTTGGGCAACACGGACACATTGTACTTACCTGCTTCTTTGATTCTATTTGCAAAACTTATTCTTTAAACAATATCCTGTTAGCAAAACATATGCCAAAAAGCCTTTAATTCAAACAACTACCTTGTAGAACAATTGAGCTGTAATTTTTTTCAGGACAAGCAGACAATACAAGTGGACAAATACATGAAACTTGATATAACATCATAAAGAGCGTTTACAAAAGCATAAACCAAACATTCTTTAAGAGAAAAAAACCCATGAATTTACATACTTGAATTTATGGCAGGCAATTTCTGAAGTGGCTTGGGCGAAATACGACCTGAGTTTATATTTTCTCTTGCTGCATTGGGTTTGGGAATTTTTCCAGGAGATAGCTTAGAAACTGGAGTTTCCTGCCAGGGCCGCCGTGCAGGTCCTTTGTCTGGAAAAAATACACATGAGGACCAATTCAGGAGCATAACTTGCAGCGAGAAGAAATTAGATAATATTTCCGACATTTAGGTCTCACACTCGTACTCTTGCTTGTAACAAAGTTAATACAAATTATCTCTGATAAGGGATGAACTTATTCACCCATGCATTTGCAATGAACCAAAACAATTTCAATTATACAAGAAAACTCAATAAAAACAACAAAGGTAATAGAAAAAACTGGGAGAGCTTAGAACAAATTATTAGAACCAAAAACTTTGGAGGGGTTCTGAAAATTTCAGCAAAAGTAGCTTCAAAAGTAGTTAAAGAGTTAAACATTAGACAAGTTTGAAATCCACTCAGAAGAGTTTTACAATTTCAGAAAATTAGAGAAAAGAGTTTAATAAAATAAGTTGAGAGGACAAAACCTTACAGTGATCATTCACTTCCAATTTCCACAGATTAAATGGTACAAATGTTCACAACATAGTGAGGGATTAATACCTTCAGAAGGTGAAAGTTTCACATTAAGTGAAGTGTTAGGCAGGCTCCTATTACTTTGGATCTTTTGAAATCCAGGGGGGGCATCATAAGGATCTGCTTTCACACTGAATTTTGGAGGTGGAGTTGTATACCTACTACCACTCATAGTGGATGAAGGTGTTCTTCCTACTGTAGGTGCGCGAGAGAAGTTTGATTTGCTCGGTGAAGGGAAAATTTTCTTTTGTGTACCAGATTCCAACTTCATAGCCTCCTCAGGGGTTAGATACACCACTTTGGTGTTCCGTGGTGGTTTCCTAATAGCAGACCTTGCTGTTGGATCACTAGGCGCTTTGTTTGGAACTGCAGAAGAATCATTATATAACAGAATCACCAAGTTAGATCAAGTGCCACACCAAGTTATAAAGCAGCTAGTTAAGTTCTAGACAAACACCTTTGAGTCTTTAACAGGTAAATTCTTAGCTCTTAATATAAACAGGAGATCATTTTTGGTGTGATTAACACCTACTTCATCTAAAATCTCTCATTCACAACTGTATCAATTTTTGCCAAGTTTGTCAATCAAATTTGATCTGCAATCACTTCTAGTATTTCTATTTTCCAGCTCAAGATTTGCTTAGAAATTCTACAATTCAAGTCATCTCAACACTGAGGAACATTTCAACATGAATATTTTCACAGAATATTTTAACATTACTGAGAATCTCAAATGGGGTGGAAACATTTGCAATTCTTGCTGAGAGAACCTAGCGATACATTCACTCCAACGAAAATTCAATCAAAAACATACAGATTCTCAAAACAGAGGTCAACAACGTTTGGGTAGAATAGGAGCTTTTATCTTTCCCTTTTCGGTGACAGGTAGAAGAATGTTTACCGGATTTTAATGAAGGTATCTGATTTTGTGACTTGCATTCTTCACAAACCCAATCGTCAGGGTCACCTTGATGGAGTATCCTCATGCAGTAACTGTATAAGGGAATGGTTCAGTCAAAACACTGTAATTTCTAAAATTTAAATTACTAATCAGGCTTCCAGATGAATAAACTGACTTTGAATAAAAATGAAAACTACGCAAGAAAATGCCAGGGAACCGTGCCCCATGTCAATAGGTTTTTCATCTATCTTACTGGAGCAAGAAGCAAAGTGCAAAGGTCATCCCCAATCAGTAACAGGAGACATCCAGGATGTGCTTCCAACTTCCAAGTGTCAACTGAATAAAGGGCAGCCCGGTGCACATTGGCGTCCCCGCTAAGCGAGGGTCCCACCACAAGGGTGTAATGAGGGCAAACCTTCCCTTGTCAACTTATCTGACAAGAGGCTGCTCCCAGGACTTGAACCCGTGACCTATCGATCACACGGCAACACCTTTTACTAGTGCGCCAAGGCTCCCCTTCAAGTGCCAACTAAATGTGTGAATAAAATTGGTAAACCGTTAACATAAAAAAAAGAACTGCTGGACAAACTATAGCACATTGATTGCAGAAGCCACAAGTAGGTACAGAAAGTAGTCACAAGGATGTGAGCTCAAAATTATGGGACTCCAGTAAACCTAAGGCTTTATAATGTGGGATGTCCTGTTTCTAATACTAGTCCTGCAATCGAAACTGAAAGGACATGTTTTTGTCAACTATTTTGTATTTACTTTTGTCAAACAAAATATAGTCATGAACAAAAGCTATCATATTAAGAAACACATATATTAAGCTTAGGTGAAATGTGTTTCAAAATTGCCAATAGGAGAGATATAGTAAGCTTCTTGAGCACTATTCTTCCAATTTCAGCCCTTTCCTTCCAAACCAACTCTATCATAAATGATAAAAATCAGTTCCCTCCACAAGTCTATAATCTAGAATAAAATCAGGTCTATCTCAAGATCAACAACCTTTTATGAACTAAGATCACATATGCCTGAAAACTTATCGCTGTTAGTCTGTTACAGCATGAAGAAGCAAAGTTCTTATATGTCGGCACCCCTGTCATCCAAAGTCTAAAAGAATTTGTATCTTTTCAATTAACAAAGAAAATAGCACCCTCCATCAACTTGTACGTGGTTGTGTAGCTACTATTTAAAAATTGAATAATCAATTTAGAGATACATCTTCTAAACTGTAGAAGTAAAATTACGACAGAAACTTGATACAAGAGCATGCATATGATCTAGAGGGAACAATAATTAGCCGGAAAACGGGGCAAGCAACCAAAAAATTTAACTTGGAGGCTTCCAACACTTTCTAGCAAGAGACATCGATGAGGATGAAACATCATAGGACATAAACACAGTTATGCTTTAGTATCAGAAAACATCGGTGCCTTAAACAGATACATGCTTAAAATTGCATTTATTAGAAGATGAAAGGCACTTTACGGGTGTTCACGCGTAATCTTGCATTTACAGCAAAGTCTGATGCAACCTGCATAGCCCATATCCCCACATATCTCACAAGGTTTGTCCTGCGTATCAGACAAGAACAGAAAAGCAATTGAAATATCCAATTAGCTTCGTCAAAACTACTGTTTTATTTGCTTGGAAGATGAAACAGATATGAGTATATAACGAGTCAATTACCAAAAAGAAAAAAAAAAGAAAAAAAAAAAAAACATAGGAAAAACATATGGCTTAAGCTACAGGAAAGAATCCATCTAAAAAAACAAAGCTTACCAGTCAAATGTAGAAGCATTATAAGAAGGGCAGCTACCTGACATTTAAGGACAAAGAGGCCTAGGTGTAGGTGTGATTCACCATGTATCAGTCATCAAATACGGAGATGAGCAATGAGCTAAACTCAAAACATTAGCCACCAAACTAAAAACTCTTCTAAGACACTTATTCCACTGCTTGAGCCATATGACCTCAAGGGAAAACAATATCCCAATGTGTTCAAATTGCCAATATTGAGTGGTATTCCCGTTTCAGAAAGAATTGGACGGTTTTCATAGATGTAGAGCCACAAATAGAAAGCAATATATAAGGTCTATTTCATTGATGCAGGAGACCCAAAAAAAAAAAAACTGCATCTTTTTGGATTTCAGCTTTATAAGGTAGCAAGTAGCAACTGATGTAAATCTACCATGAAAATGCATTAAGAGTAATAAAACATGTAGTCCTGTAGCTTGACATAGTTGAATACAAAAGAATCTATTCATAAGCATAAGGGCCATTAAAACAAATAGTTTTGCAAGTATAGAGCAGCTACTAAGAAACCAAAGAAACATTACAAATCAAATTGTATGAAAATCGAAATTGAAGTATGAAAAATGAAAACCTCAGCAAGTTAAGCAAAACTTGAGGACTCCGGTTCATTGTTCCATCCTAATTTCTATCTCCAAAGACTCTTAAAAGAACTTCAGCATAAAATCGACACAACTGGATGCTGATATCTTTTGCTTTATGATTCTATGCCATTATTCCACTGAATCTAATGAGACTCGCGATAGAGTAAGGAGGTCATACCTCATACAAAACAGCAAAAATGGAAAGCTGAGAGAAACATATTATAGTTTAATTAAAAGTTCCAAAGTAGTAAGTACGGCTTTCTCGGGGCATACAGAAGTGGTAACTTGGAAAAACAGGGGAGCAAAAAGGTGAAACCATCTGCAAATATACACTTTCCTCTGGATGAAAATTAAGGAAATTAAAATATTCCCATGACACTTTTGTCTAGAAGCCCCATGCGTTATAAACAAAGAACAACAACGACAACAACAAAAAGAGTAAGTCCTCTTAATATAAAACTACGGCAGCATCCAGGGCCAAACTGCCAAAGATACATGATCAAAGGAGTGAAGGACTAATCATAACTCAGTGGTACATGATCAGCAGACTCAATGGAGTTATGCGCCCATAAATAGTGGAAGTCAGTATACCAACCAGAATCTAAAGACTTAAACCCATTACAAAAATGGACCATACAAAGTGCATAAATAGCTCTCATTGGCCTATCATTAGTCTTAGAAAACTATCAACAAATACCGTCTCCCCAATCATTGAAATTTAAAATCGCCCTTTGCTGTTTCAAAACTTACTAAATGTGACCATAAAACGATGACAACTCGATGCAGGCTTAGCCTAGAGGTCAAACACAACATGGAACTTAGCTCAACCATAAGAAAGTGGACAAAGGTTCAGCTGTATGTAACCTCGCCTGTAAACAGCTAAACAATGGTTGACTAATAAATAATACTAATTCGGTATTTAGGTCCAGGACATCCTACGTACTTTTGTAACTACTTCTATCCCCAAATGGTGGTCATCAAGTTTAAGAAAAGAAAGATTTCAGAAAAGTTACCATGTTTGTCCCTCATAATTTTAGTATTCATCACAAACAACAGAGGGCATACTCGTAGTCCTGGAATACTGTATCAATGTATCGTACTTAGCCTTAAGTGCCTCTTACAGATAAGACTCCTACCCAAGGATGGACGGGGGTGGGTCAGATGTATGCAACCTTACATGTGTTCTAGAGGGCTCTTTCCACATGATGTCCACGATTAAAAACAGGATACTAAGCTTCCCCCATAAACTCAAATTTGTTCTCATTAGTCCCATTAAAAATGGCTAACTCAACAGTAATTTACAGAAAGCAACAAAGTATAAACAACAAGATAATGGGACATTAGATTCATTCAAATGTAATTAATCCATATAACTAATGAAATTGCTAATCAAATACTTTATCAACATCGCTGGATAAACCAAAGCAATCTTATTGAACCAAGCAAATGATACAACATTGCAACTCGCAAATTCCGCGAAATTTCACCACACAATTCACAATACAAACTAGAAACAGAGAATCCCCAAACAAAAGTACACACATTGATCAGGCTTAAGCAACAGAGCTAGTTATTTAGCTACCCATTTTGGACAAACCCTTCAGACAAAACAAAAAGAAAAAAAAAAAAGAAAAAAGAAAAAAGAAAAAAAAGAACACAATATTTCGACAATCATCACTACTAATAGAAAGCAGAAAGGACAGTAAATGGAGCATATAATGAACACATTCAAAACGGTGACCAAACTCGATATTTTCCCCAATGCCTTCGGAACTTCACGTTAGTCGACCCCAAATCTTCGGAGACTAGGCATTGTTTCACATAATTAACCATTCATCCACACACTTCAATAAGCTATAATCTCTCCCAAAAAAGAGAACTATTTGCCACAGGACCCAAACTACAAAAAGATAAGAAATTCATTACAACAACGACAACAACCAAACCTCCCAAAATGATATGGGGTCGGCTAACATAAAACATCATAAGTAACCATCTCGGATAGGTCACGAAAAATTAAAAAGAAAAAAGTTCAATGAAGAAAAATAAAAACATCAAGGTATCATTTGTCCCTACACCATGTCCCTTCACCAATAAGCTTTCCTTTCTACTCATTTAATATACTACGGAGTACATTACTAGTCCTACTAGTACAAAAGTTCAGGAGATTGCTGCTGTGGGTTTTTGAGGAGAGAGAGAGAGAGCAAGAATTAAAAAAGGGTTTGTGACAAACTTATTATATGACCCAATTGGAACTCCAATCATCAAAGTATGTACAAAATATTAAATTCTTCAACTCCCAAGATTTATTCATAGTACTTGCTGCTCATTAATTTTTACCCGTTCAAGAACGTCAAAACCCTTCCAACAAAATAAATAAAATCTTAAAAGAAACTTCATTTATACGATTCTGCACAAATGACAAAACCCATCTTCAACCTCACTATTTTACTAATTACTACTCGTACTAATATCAACTAATTATTATCATATACCCACCAAAAAAAATGTGCAAATATCTGCAAAATGAACAATTTTCCTCATATATGACATATTAAAGCGACGAAAAAACTAAGAAAAATCACAATGCAAGCGAAATTAACATAAACAGAATCAATCATAATAAAATACTCCCAAAAAAACGCAATTTTAATAGAGTAACAAAGCAGAAAAAATGGGGAAATAATTAAGCTAAATAAAAGAAAGAAAAAATTGATGGGGAAAAGAGTAAAGTAAAAAATAGTGAAAGTTTACCATGCAATTATTCTGTGGTGGGTCACCCATGAATTGTTGTTGTCTTGGTGGGTTCCTTAAAAATTGTAGTTGTAGTCCTACAGATTGTGCTGAAGAAGACACCCAAGTTGAGGAGAGAGAGAGCGAGCAAAATTGTGTAGTGGCCAGTGGGGCTTTACGATCGTGGAGAGAGGGGCTGAAGGAGTAATGAAATGTAACACTCCGTCACAACTTTTTTGGTAGGAAGGAATCGGTTCCGAACGAAATAAATGAAAGAAAAATGATTGTTTGAGTTCAGTAATTGTAAAGTGTTTGGGGAAAGGAAAGTAAAGGAAATGAGATGTTTTGGTCTTACTTCTTGCGTCCAAATTCAAACTCCATATTGTCGTTTTTCTGGGTCGGACTTAAATTTTGACTAATAATATCTCAAGATATATGATGAATCACACATCATGATATGGCACAAGTATATTTTACATTCATTTTATAAAAGGTAATTTTTATACATGTGTAATGATTAAAAGTGACATCTTGGAGACTGTGAAAAGTCAAATGGACTGTTTACATTAGGACGGATAGTCAAATGTGTTGGTTTGTTTTCCTCAAAACTCGGTCGAAATTGGACACAAAAAAAGTTTATAACATACTAATATCCGTAATCTATCTATACTATACCTTTAATAGGCTAGCATAAAAGTCACATGGCAGGTTGATAGCGTTGTTTTAAGAAAAAAAATTCATGTCATCGCTTATGTGTCGCCATCAGGTTAGCTCTTTTAATTTTTTATTTCATTTTCTTATTTCTACTAACATATGTCTTTTGTATTAAATTGTGGCCAAT
>JBBYHQ010066580.1:0-30762 GCA_038382645.1 Spergularia azorica | reverse complement strand
TAGAAATGATCTGTTTATTATGGTCTTCTGCAATCTATTTAACTATTTCACATTCTTTTAACTTTTAAGCAACCTCTTCCACCAGCATTGGGGAATAGTAGGTAATCACTACTTGAGACCCCCCGTTAGGCCGTTAGCTCATGCAGCCAATATAGCTACTTATTGTTTGTAGAGTCGTGACAATGTGGGTGATGGACGGAAATGAGTTGGAAGCCTTTTCTCTATTACAAGGTCTCAAAAACAGTCCCGTGATGCCACGGGTACAAAAACTAATTATATATGAATGGACTATATATCGCTCTTTTCTTATGCGTGTGACTTAGACAGCTCGTTTGTAAATTTCACATTCATCACTATAAATTATTGTTCATAATTATTTTGGTGATAAGTCTATTTCCGTTGGCCTATTCGTGCACTTCTTTAATCTTTACATGCTTCTTTCTCATTGGTATTTACTTCATAGAATGGCAACAACCTAACCGTTACGTAGACTTTTTCTCTCCCCCGTTTACATACATTGGTCATTATCCATGCTAAAGGTCATTTGTGGACATGCATGCACTAGCTGTAGTTAGAGACGTTTTTTTGGCTTTAATTTGCTTTAATTTCTAGACTAATGCCCACTTTTGGATTATTTGAACCCAAGTTTTAGCTATATATACACGTTCAAAATAAACCGATATTGCTATTCTACTTTTGCTATCTTTCACCATGTGGTGTACGCGCCTGAAACGTTACATGGTGCGTGAAAGAGTAGATTAAATCTCTAGCATTAGTGGTGGCCTTTATTTGATAAGGTGGAAATGTATGTTGGACATGGATGAGTATAGCACACTCATATAATTGTTGATGTGGAAAATGGTACCACATTGACTTAACAAAAACAGGGAATATATTGGGAAGACATTGCTACAATAGACGTACGGATCGGAAGAATGGCAAAGATTGGAAGAAACCAGCTTAATATTTCTAAGGAAAAAAAAAACACTTACATTACATTGGTATGAGATTTGGTAACAACAACGTAATCCGTAATTCTCGTGTGAGACGATCTTATTGTGATATATTATCTTATTCGTCTCTATAGTGGTCTCTTCTACGAATTGAGTGACCATTATTCTTCTTTTAGTGTTTTACCTGGTTTAAATCATAACAAATGCGGTTAGTTGTAAACTAAACTATCACCAAAAGCAATACAATACAATGGTCACAGTTAAGGTTAAGTTAGTTACTTTTTAACCAATTACAGAAGTCTCACAATGATTTACTGGGAGATCGTCTGATATGATACTTTGCCACAACTAATAAGTATTGTACCCTTCAAAAAAGAACTAAGTAGTAGTGCATAATTTCATCACTCGAACATACCTAAGGGCTACGAACCTTCTTCTACGTCGCGACCAAAATTCGAGTCAATCATGATAAAATTGAAAATTTAACCAACCAAAGATTAAATAAAAGAAGTCTAATTAACAACATTATCTGGGGGTTATAAACAAAGTAATTACTAGGTTGCCTTAAACAAGTTGTATTATAAAGCTCAATAGTTAGCTTCAATCATCAGTTCAGTTATTAGTAAAAAGTTTTATGTACTTTTGCTTCTGTATGATCTTTATTTCAAACATTTTTATTACATTAAAACTTGACTTAACTAAAATAATCTTAGTCTAATTAAGCATAGAAACATTAATGATTAATAATTAAGTTGAGAATCATATTGATGGATCTCATACGTCCGAGATTTTGGCACTTTGCTTATGTCCTTACTATGGGCACAACCTGATTCCAAACATAGTGGACCAACTTGATTAAGAAGCCAATTAGAACAGCATTTTTAAGTTTTAACTTCATGATTAGGAAGCAACCAAATTTTAACTTTCGATTTTATATTGTCCATGCCTATTGCACCTAATTTGTATCTATACTTGCGTCAAACTGGCCACCCTGCCTTGAGGAATAGTGGCAAGTTTAAAGGAGTGCACCGACTATCTCGAAAATCTCGAATACGTAGTATTGCTTTAAAAAGTATTTGGAATTAAAAATAAAATATTCCTACGATTGAATGGAAGGTATTTGGAGCTAGATTCGATGCACCCCCGAGGGGGATTCGTGCCTCGTGGTAGGGATGCAAATGAGCTCGAAATGGTTAGGCCCTAGCTCGGGCTTAACCCAAACTCAAGACCTTGAAATGTTGGGATTAGGCTTGATTTGGATCCGGCCTCCATTCTATTCTCATTATGACCTTTCAAATTTGTTATTTTGGATATCGATATTTTATGCACCCTCTGTCTCGATTAGCTCATTACCTTGTGTTATGACATATGTCGAGCATAGGGGCAAGAAACAATTACTCCGTAAACAATTAAAACCCACATGAAAAGTGGGTAAAGTGAGGATATCGTAATCATTTTGTAAGTTAAATTAAACACTAGGATAGAATGATAATTTTACAAACAAAAATTGACTCAAGAATAAAAAGGTAAAGTACGTATTGCTCGGCTGTGGATGAAGTCGACTAAGCCCAAGTCAATGTACGACAGAGTCAAACTTGAGAGCTCATCGAGCCAGATTGGCTCATATCGAGGACCACGTTTATTACTTACTAAGCAATTTGGGAATGCTGCTCTAGTGGAAAACTTAACGTATTTCGATCATATCACTTTGGGATGTTACAATATCGGATCGGTTCATTTCATACTTAGGCCCCGTTTGATAGGACTGCATCTTTCTGAACTGAACTGATCTGATCTGAATGATTCTGATCTGATCTGATCTGATCTGAATGACTCTGAACTGATCTGATCTGATCTGAATGTGTAGAAATTTTGATTGAATTTCAACGAATTCGTATCAGTTATGGACCAAATACATTGATAGAAATTTGAACATTTCTGATCTGATCTGATCTGATTTGAATGACTCTGATCTGATATGAATGATTCTGAACTGATCTGAATACTACTGCAAATAAGTTCTATCAAACAGGGCCTTATACGTGTGAATTCCGATCATCAAATTGCGTGTTAAGTACTCAATTGGTTTATATTCTGGTTTTGCTATGCTTTCAAGCATCCGGAAAACATAAAATAGAGACGAAACATACATAAATGTAATGAAATGAAATGTAATAGCCGAGTTGCTCGAGCTTTTCATGTTTTTGGATGCATTGATGTGTAGTTCATATTGTACAATTTCAAAGTAATTAAAAGCTAGCTAGAGAATCGCGGTATATTTAAAAAAAAAAAAAAAACATAATGAGAAACATTCACAGGTATAATGAAACTAACTGTAACTTCTGTAAGTGTACCAATGTAGTACATTCCTCTATCAGAATCCACTGTACACAGCATTCCCAGCTGCCAAAGCCATGAAACTTCCTACTGTACCTTGATCCTGGAAACTAAACGGAAAGTCCAGCATACCGTCCTGCAAACCATCTCCATCTTCGCCATGGCAGAACTTGGCGATGCAAGATGATGAGCCTTCATTGTACTGAACACACTGCAGAAAGTCCTCATCCTGTTTTCCTGATATGCTGGAAATTAAGCCATCTTTTGAAGAAGCCTGCTGATAATCAGGTCCATTTTGCACAGCTGAATCATCAGCTGTCAGCCAGTCTGAAAACACAAATCTTGGCAACAAGTTTTGATGGAGGCTATGCTCGATACTTGGCATTTGATCTCCACTCGTAACAGATTCAAGTTTAATCCCTGCGACAGCTCTGCTTGTCGTATGGTACAAGGAAGAATCATCCTGTTCAGTGCAGGGAAAGTCTGTAAGATCAGGTTCTGCATTAAGTCTGGCTTCCTCAGATTTTGCTGCTCTTTTCTTCAAGTACGAATGCCAGTAGTTCTTTATCTCATTGTCTGTCCTCCCAGGCAATTGCTTAGCTATTTGAGACCATCTGCACAATTTCATGCACAAAGATACATTCAGTTTCGGAAAAATACAGTTTTGCTAATCTGTAAAACTCGACAAGTTTGGGTAGAAACCCTTTAAATCTTTAATCTTACCTCGTCATATCATAGGACCATTTTACCTAAATTTCTGTCACGTAAAACCTCCTGTACTTTATTTGATTTTTCTTTAGTCTTGTACTTAGGCTAAACAATTACCTCATGGACATCTATAGATATAAAAACATTACTAGTACATAAATTATTAATATAGACAACCTATACGTAAGATATATTGAAAAAATGGTAATGCTACCAAAAAAATTCCAAGGTATGTCCAAGTTAACACAACTGGTTTATTGAAGCAATATTCTATAAGTTTCAATTATTTTTCTAAAGTATTCCATACAATTTTCTAATAACAATAATTCTAAAGTCTCCGACCAAAGATTTTATTCAACTATGCCGCCTATGTGATATTATTCTTGTTAATTAACAAATTGTAGGGACAATTTTCCTTTCATTTTCACAATTTTCCTTTCAATTTTCTCCATTTTTGTAGGGAATTTTTTATTTCGCGCTTGTCATTGTACTCGAAAGATTGCAGGTTCACTTAATACTACATCTGCAGAATTTCTTATGCAAGTTTTTTGTTTTTGGAACACGGTATACACCATATAAGGCAAACTAAGCTTGTAAGTCTTTCAAGTCAGTCCTTTTTATATGGAGTTTTGGAAGATAATCGCGGTATGACAAGGACACCATTGACATAACTAAGGGAGAGTGTGATCCTAATCAACTAAATTCATATTTTTAATCAACTTAATGATCTTATTGGAGATTTTTAAGAGTTGAAAATATCATTTAAATGAGGTAGCACTGTCAAGAAATGTAAACTTTCTAAGGATGATTGGATGAAAATGAAATGAGCTCTGAAACTTACTTGTTCCCTAAGTTTTTGTGAAGCGTCAGAATCATCTCCTCTTCCTGAGAGCTAAACAACCCGCGCTTTAAACCCGGCCTTAAGTAGTTAATCCACCTTAATCTGCAACTCTTGCCATTCCTTTGCAACCCTGACCAGTATATGAAACATTATAAAATCAGTAATCAAGTAACATTTGGTGGTAATTCTGGTAAAACATTGATGATTATGTTCTTGATGAAATAATGGTAGAATTTTTCCAAGAAAAATGTCGGTCATTTTCCAAACGTACACTGTACACAGCTATCAGAAGCTCAGAGTCGATACATTACCTCAATGCTTCAAAGACGACATCCTAGAAAGGCTGTTTTTCGTCAGACTCATACTGATTAAGCTTCTAAGGGCTAATAGTTTGATATGCTTAACAGATTATTTGTCGCATCACATCTATGTCTCCCATATCTGGTTTCTGTAAGCTTTTTCTGAAGGTTCCAATTATTTTTTAAATTTAAGTATGTTGAGAAGTCACTTAAAAGTTTATTCAATTTTGGCAAATTTGACATTGTCTGAACTACATACAGATAATGCAATTAAAATGATGTAATGTCGCGTAAACTGTAAGACTTACCAGCATTAGCAGGAACAGAGCTCCAACACTTATGCCATGCTGAAGAATATAGTTTTTGAGCCTATGGTCTTCTTCAGGTGACCACAATCCTCGTTTATGCTTTCGTGTTGGCTTCTCCAATGGCTTAAACCCCATCTCACCGATGATCAGCCTCGCAAATTCTTGTAAGTTCCAATTCTAAAGTGGACTTGACAGTTCAAGAGACGCGGAATTGTGTTCACAAAGACAAGAGGGTTCACAAAGAATGTACAGAAATGATGGGAAGACAACTAATATACTTCAAATATATGAAGGGAAAAATAGACTTTCAGCCTACTAAAAAAAAAAACAAGAGTTAATCATTTGTTTTAGGGAATAAATTAAAGATGTAATGAATTTATTCATTATTGTATCTTCACTTGTCATTTAGCACAAAAATAATTATGTCTGTATTCATATTTTGATGATTAAACAACAAAAGAAATGATCTTTTGTTTTCTAACTAGATAATAAAAATTTATTGCTGCACTCAATTATTTGAAATGTGAGCTATTTTAGGGGGATTTCCTTCCTCAGTTTATCATCAGTCTTTGGACGGTTGGACCAGCTAACTGTAGTCTTTGCCTATGATACCTTACATACCTCATTACTTCAGAACATCTTAACCAAAAAAACTTGTTAAGAAATACTCGAGAGGCCGAAAAACCAGATAAACAGTTTGATCTTTTCAATCTAGAAACTGATTTGTTGATGAAATATCGTGATTTTATCTTCTTGTGTGCGATATATAGTTCAAGATGATGCCTGTCAATATTGTGTCTTAAGCATCAAAGTACCAAGAACAGCATAACTTACTCAAAATCAAGTGGCCGAAGATGTGAGCAGGCAGGGGAAACAGGAATGCTCTATAAGCTATGTTGCTTGAACTCGACATATTTCCTAACGTACCAGTATTGTACCCTGATACTTGGAAACTTGGCCATATCATTTCGGGCCAAAAACATGAAATTTTTGGAAAAACAAGTCGGGTTTGACATTTGGACACGCTCTTGTGCCCGAGCTTGAATAACATAGGCTACAAGGTATAAGCCTGACTAAGTTAAAAAGCCGCGGCATTCTACTAGGATTTTTTTTTTTTTCACATTTAGACCGACAGTTGTTCTGATTTCATTTAACAATCAGAAACTGTGAACTACTTGTGGTTTATTTTTGCACAATATGTTACCGGTAAATCTGTTAAGTCTAAGGACAAGTTGGTTAATGAGGCATCACTACATGTCATGTTCTATATGCAAAGAGTCAGGACCATTTGCAACAGGGCAAATCAGACAGTGGTAGGTTCTGCTTAAGATTATTATAGAATACACATCAAGAATATTTATCACACACTTGATAGAAAAAAAAGCCTTGAAATTTCAACAACTTCTGTATCTTCTGGTGCAGCCATTGTATTCAAAACACACTCGTGCAGGAGTTAGGTTCCCGCGGTTGATCATTACTACAATTTGCTTCATAATGTATGCATCAGACAGCCAAAAAAAATTTGTATCTGAAGTCTGAAACTATGAACTGTATAGTCTGTATTAGGACTTATTCTGAAGAAGTCTACTGTCGGGTTTTCTTAACTTTACGAAAAAAATGGATGACATATGTAGTTTCAACATGATTATAAAAGATCTCATTGGTATGATTGTGATCAAATGATTAAAGAACGACTTTCAGCCAATGTGAAATATGTAATCATTTTATCAATTATTGCAGGAATCATCCTATCTGTCGTAGAAGGTGAGAATTTTAATCATAGAAGACCTACAATGGAAGTATATTTAAAGAAGTTAAAAAAACATGCAAATGCCATCTTGTTGATTCTCAATTTTAATAGCTTTATCTGCAGAAAGACAAAAAAACCAGTAATATTCTGAAGAAGAAGTAACTTTCAGAACTCTTCTGCACATATAATATATGAAGCATAATTTTGCACAATTTAGTCAATGCAATCTTGCCATTCGTTCATAAAGAATAAAGAAAACATTGTACTGCAGACAAACCTGTTGTATTCAGCATCATTGGTCCTTTAGACATTGTATCAGCCTGTCCAACAAAATAAATTAATCATATGATCAAAATGTATATAATAAGCATATGAACCTGGAAAGGAAAAATCAAAGGTTTTGATGCTAGATGCCAAAAGTAGAAGGTTTCACCTTGATGGTAAAAGAACAGAAGTTACCACTTACCTCATCACATAAGCGACAATAAGGGTGATATAGAAACATTCTGTCAATTGTCTGTCATTGCGAGAGAGGGAAGGTTGTGTAAGTCTGACCCTCCTGGCAACGCGAGTCTCTTTAGACAGCGAAATTTATTGGTTAAGCCTGTTAAAAGGCGAGCCAGTAGCGCAGTAGGCCAGACTCCTTAAAATGAGCTGATTTTTTCAGGACAAGTGATAAGTGTGACAGAATATATTATTTTCCTGAACATCAAGAGTTCAGGACTAATCAAGACTAAAACTTACTCATATATGTTCCTGCAATATAATCCTGTGAAAGTCTGAAACCTTGCAAATCGTGTTGATTTTCTCGACAGGAAGATACTGGACAATCTGCCATAAGTTTTCACTGCCTCAGATGTCAAGTTTGATCTAGCTGAAGTTATTCAGACTTCAGTTGCTGATTGCTGTCATTTCTAGTGCCAGTTACTGCCATAATAATTCTTCACTGCCTTAGATGTCTTGGGTCAGAAATGTGTAGAGCAAGTTACTTTTCACATATCTTTGTCCAAATGCTAACTGAATTAACTTAGGCCCTGTGCAATTCAACTTATTCAACAGTATTTTCAAATCAAATCAGATTTATTCAAATCAAATCAAATCAGTTTTATTCAAATCAAATCAAATCAAATCAGAATTATCCAAATAACAATCAATGAATCTAGTCTATTTCTAGTTATTAATTCGTCTAATTGCAGTTAATTTATCAATTAATTCAGTTCAGATCAAATCAAATCAAGTTTATTTAAATCAAATCAAATCAGATCAGTTCAATTCAAATCAAATCAGATCATAAAAATGCAGTCCAATCGCACAGGGCCTTAGCCCCCTACTGGTAAAATTAAGCTGCAAGCTATTGCCTTTGCATCGACAAAGTCATAAGGCGCAAGTGATCTTCAAGACTATGAACAGACCAAGGAAATAGAACAACGAAATCGAAGACTTAAATTAAACATTGTACATACTGGACTGGTAGTACATACATTGGCGATATAGTACATTACCAACGCCCCTCACAGTCGAATTAACTGACATATGTTACTTTACTCGTACTAGCAAATTTTACTAAAACTAAAGAGATAAATAAACCATTGTTTGTACAACTTTTGTGACGTCGAAGATCATTGACTATTGTCAAGTCAAGATCCTTTGTGTGAAAACCAGAATGTCTATATCAAGTACAGATTTTTGTTAAAGCCATTACTTTCTTGATTACGCCAAATGATGGAACATAACATAAGATTAAGAAATAAATTATACTAATGTTTATAGCACACATGGTAATTTTATGTTGGCTAATTTGGACTTGCAAAGGGATAAAACTCCCCAAGATCCTGATTTTCACCATGACCTCAGCTCTGAAAAGCTCAAGGGACCGACAAGTATTCGCACACGTAGTCTTTCAATTTGTTATGCGAAGATAGACAATTAAGGTGTGAGAACATATTCCTTTTCACACCAGAATTGTCTCTAGTCCTTCGAACAAACCCGAGCCCGGGACTAATTGTATACGATCGGACTTGAAGTTGTAATCATAGATTCATGTAGTAGAATGTAGGGCATAAATAACATGAAAACTGAAAACATTTACTTGGCTCATGAATCGAACATGCCATCTCTGCTACTTCTCAATTATCATGCCACCGATCATATTTCATTCATGTGCTAAATCAGCTAGAAGAGTCACTGTAGTACCTACATAAAACTACCAATAAACCTACCAGATAACAATCTTGTATATTGACACTAATCTGCTAAAATGTCGTTCGTTAGTGAACTAGAATCATTTCTCGAAATCAAGGGGGGATTTGATTCCAACTGCTCCCAAAATGCATCTCAGCAACTCGACTAACAGAAGATCAGATTTACTTCTGAAACTTCAGAGACTAAAGATGTTTCCCCAGGTGAATTAGTTCTCTAAAACAAAAGTAGAAGCTCCTGGCATTGTGGCTTATCTCAGGAAGAGATCATTTTAAACTGGAATCTTGACAGCTGCTGCGGAATGGAGGATAAAACAGGTCCATACCTCTGCCATCAAGTAATGAATGCACATCAATAGTGATTATTAGTAATATAGCAAATCCTAAATGCACAGAATGGAAACAGAACGTGGAGTTTACAAACGTGACAAAAGAAAAAAACAATACTACACTAGTAGGAAATGAGCAATAAACCATGCCTAGAACCTCAACATTGAGAACCCTGGCATTTGGCAATCGATACAACTAGGCATGTCACATAGAGTTCTTGAGACAAGAATAGGAAAAGGTAATCCTCTGCATTACCCATGTTAAGTGAGGAGAGTGGAAGAATGAACACAACTATTCACATGCTTTCTGAATGCAGAGAACCATTCCCTTAAATATTTGCAAGAATGTCCCAAGGCACAAAATTGTGACAACTGCTGACCTTAGCAGACCACCTTTGGAATTTAGTGCAGAAAATGTACAAGTCCTCATCGAAATGACAAGTGAGAAAGGTGAAGGGAAAGAAAGCACCTACACGGGATGAGATTCAGCCTACACTAAGTGATGGTTCTAGTTCTAAGTAGAGGCAAGTGAATTTACATTTTCATAGTGAATTGCCATAAGCACATCTGCCTACGATGATGATGCTGTTTCTGGTAAGCAGATACATGACAGCTACTAATGCATGTTTGGTGCTCCTCTAGGATGCAACATTAGAAGCAGCGGAATCAAACACCAAAAGAAGCATGGACAGGGATCCACAAGCAGACTCGTAAATATCTTACCAGAAACTGACCCTCTTATCACAAGAGCTATCAGCTGCACAAGAAAATGTGGTTCGGCTGGACTACTGAAAACGCAGAACAAAGAAGAACATATGTTGAAGGATGAGGGACAATGACACCGCCATTTCTATCTCACAGATATCTAAAAGACAATGGCCTGATGGAATTCCATCTCTTTTGCAGCTCTTTTGGGTAAGGAAATTTACAAGAGATATAGGAAAATGAAGACAGTACTTCAACTTCACTTCTCGGAAAGATTAAAGACAAGGGAGAAGAATACAAGTACGGATCCTCCATAAAACAAATATTTCATTATGTCTTCCCCTCCCTCTCTTCCCTGTTTCTCCCCTCTTGCTACCCCTTTTCATTCCTGTCGTTTTATATTAATATTGTAAATTTCACATTTATCCCATCAGGGCTCCAAAATTCATACCAAATGAGACTATGAGAATAGCCTTCAACTATTTTAGGGAATTGGTCAGTAGAATAAACAATTACTACGCATTACACCGAATAACTTGTAACTAGACAGCATCAAGAAACTTCACATACATACATTAAAGAATTAACATCATGCATTGGAGCTGAGTACTAATCGTTTTTCTAGTGCACATAAGACTACATCAAGATATCCCAGAAAAAAGCCAGCAAACGGCTATGCAACCATGAGAGTAACAGAAAGAAGGTTCACAAAAAGCAAACTTTGAAGCTTGATCACACACCTGAACATTGTCATAGAGCTCAAACAATGGTACAGCGAGAAGTTTCAAGTTTTTTGGCACTGCAAAGTATTCTCTCTCAGACAGGTGCACAATGTAAAGTTTTTTGCATTCCTGCATGGGCACAAACAAGAAACAGATATGTCAATGGGCCACAAAATGAAGAAAAACCCTAAAAGCGAACTCCATAAAATTGGCTTCAACTGCGAATTTACAACAAAGGATTGCATTTACATTCAAAGGAATTTACCTTCGGCTTCGTTATATGCGGAGGACAGTAAGGATACATGATGGTTTCAAAGTTTGGACGCCACCACATCGCCACGCATTCCCCTATCTGAAGAAACAAGCAAAACTCAATATATTTCAAACACTTATAAAAACTAGAAAAGAAGCAAATTATGTATAGACAACCAGACTATCCAAACAGCATACATGCATGGCCGTGTGCTCTGACTACTATCACATTATAAAGTCACCTCATGTTGTAAATGCTCTTAAGAGAAAACAAATATATGAAATTTTGAGAAACAAAAGAGAGACGAGTCAAAGGATCAATCAGAAATCACTTCTTCAGAATTGTGTATCTCATACAAACAAGTGTTTCTGAATGGAAGTCATCGTCAATTTGAAGTATTCCTCAATTTACAGAGACAGATTATATCAAAAACATGATGAATGGTAAAAGAACTACCTGCCACTCTGGCTGAATTCCAGGTTGGTTAGCAGCAAGCTTGCTAGACAGTTTCCTTTTCAGCCCATCAATCTCTGCGAAATAACTTCAGTTAGCATACCTCAAGAACTCACATCTCTAGGTGAAACTTGAAAGAAAGCGCTACTCTGCTTCTAATGAGAGCTCAAAATTACCATTCTCTCCTGGCTTCAACCTGCCACCAGGAAGTTTGCAGAATGTGTTTCCAATTTGTAGCAGAAGTATATGTGGATGGTTGTGCTCCTGAACCTGCATCACCAAGCCACCTTAAGCATGTTGAAAGTGAAAACTAAACTACAAGGAACAGAAATCCATGTACACAGTTCTTTGGAATAATCTCAATCTTGTTCAAAAGACAAGAGCTGAAGAAAGAGGGGCGCACAGATCAGATACAAGAGATGAAACAAGAGATAGAGAATAAGCCATGTGCAAAGGCCAGTAAAGCAATAATAATTTGAACATCCATCCTACAAATAGGGGACCCCCCACGCCCCCCCCCCCCCCTACCACCCCCTGCTCTCACCACCAGAGTAAAGGATTATTCATCATCATAACCTTATTACTCAAGGAGGAATGAAATGACAACCCATCAACAAGGAGCAGAAACAAACGAAATTGCAGGATCATTCATTCATTCCCAGCCCTCAATTACAACAAATGCTAATGTCCACTCGGACTTCGGATAAGACACACAACCCTTTCCAGGTACTAAACTACCAGCCTAACCCTTGTAGTAACCCCAAAGAAAGAGAATTAGTTTTTATCATCAAACATCAGATGTTAAATTACTCTACACCCTATTAAGTACATACTCCAAATACGAGAACATTGAATTGGCTTGCATTTATCGAAAAAAATATTTTGACACGCAAAGAGTTTAGAAACCATACCAGTAGAATAGCTTCCACACTTGTCCTCATGCCCTCTTTCAAATAACTGATAAACAAGAAAAAAGACTACACCTTTAGGCCGATACCAGACACATGTTCATATTCTGAGAAATTTACATGTAACCACCAAGAACGCTATGCCAACTATTAAAAAAAAAAAAAAAATCTTAACATTGAGCACGTTCTCTAATTTCTCCCCCATTTCCCTATTGAACCCTAATGAGACAGTTAAAAAAGATCTCCAAGCAACCTCCCCCCGCCCCCCTACCCACCAAATTAAAAGAAGCAAAGACCCTGGAGAACATAGATCTCGACAATGAAATCAGCCAGCAACATTCCCGGGGGTAAGAGGGGAAGGGACACATCTCATACGAGAAAACAAGTCCGGAATTCTTCAACTCCTTACAATGCTAATTGACCAACCAATGTACTCTTCCTCTCACACCTTAAACGATAACCCTAAATCTCGTACTAGCAACACCAATTATACATGTGATTGTGAGAGATTAATCCGAATAACAACCCTTTTCCTCTAGCACTAACCTAGAACAAATATCAACAAGAACATCCCACTAAATCAAGCTACTTCATGAAACTCAAAACAAAACTAACGCCATATACGAAACGGGTTAGAGAGGTTTAACAAGGATTATGCATAGCATTACATTATTTCTATGTAATTAAGCAAGAATTACATAATTTTGAGGAAAAATCACTCACAAATCACAAACACAGTCCACCAAATCACTCAAAACCCTAACATAATTTTCACTATAACATCATATTATATGATTCAAGAAAAATAAGTAAAGTCACAAACTTGAATTCCAACAAGGGTTAATAAAACTTTTACAAAACTTCAGCAAGAAGCTTGAAATTCAACAAGGGGGTTTATATGACATAACAAAAATGGAAAAGCAGTAAAAAAAAAAAAAGAAGAGTAAAGAAGAAGGAAAAGAAAGGAACAAACTTGAGCTTCATACGAGCAAGACGATCAGCAACAGAAGTATCTTTCTCCATTTTAGGCTCTTTAGTCCCAAAACTGTAGCTTGATAATGGGTATGTGTTCACTATTGGGCATGACTGCATCATCTTTTCTCTCTCCTCTCTCCTCTCAATTTGGGTTTTTTTTCTCAGATTTGCAGAGAGAGGAGATCGAATTTAATGACAGATTTTTGGGGGATTTCAATTTGTGGGAATTGGGGGCAAATTTATGAAATTTGCAAGGGTTAATATATGGTTGCCCAGATGGGATTTTTTTAAGGAAGTTGCTGGTTTAGGACAATGAGCTTACACAGATGTTTCGAGGGTTCTTCGAGCCCCTCACGGACCACGGTGGTTAGGTTTCATATGGACGGGTTGAATCGAGTCGAGCCTTTGGAAGCAAACTGCGATACTACTATACAAGTTTAGTGGTCTAGGCCGAGAAATGCATGGGTTTGTTGGGTTAAGTTGGATCGGTGCTTTCATGTTTGGCGTGGGTTTTGTCGACATTTCAGATGCCACTAAGTATACAAATGGATTTAATCCATACATGCCTCCCAGATTCCCGGTTATATCTTTCGGATCATTGACCTTAATCGAAATGGGTTCTTAACGAGGTAATTTCACGTCTAACTGTCAACCGTGCAATCACGCAAAAACCTGCTTAGGTGAAAATGAGTTTTCAAAACCCCTAATTATGATGTGGAGTTATGTGAACATAAGTTTGTATCTATTGGCTTAGTGCGATTACGTCTCTATCTAATCTTATTGCAACAACAACTATTCATAAAATAACAACATTCTTTCTCATTTCGGTCAATTCATTTCCATAAAATCTATCCAACTATGTACTTATGTAGATATATAACCAATTCATCATACAACCCATCTACAATAGGTGGATAACAATTCAATTTGGTAAAGTGAGATTTTTAACATAACCAATCCATATATACGAAACCAAAACACAACCACACCAACCGTAACTTAATCCAACCCAACTCCAACAATTGGAATCAAAACCGTACGACTCGACTTAACTCGACTCAACCCGACTCGAAACACATCTCTTGAACTCTTCATTATACACTTCACTCGAGAGAGAACTCAAGTGCGCGCCAAACAAGCAAAACTCCACACCAACCCCCCCTCTACATTTCACACTCTCCTCCCCAAAACCCTTTAATCTTCTTCCTCACACTTCTCACAAACATCACCATAGACAAAAATGGGGAAGCAGAAACAAGCAGTAATTTCCCGGTTCTTCGCGCCAAAACCCAAACCACCACCTTCATCTTCATCTCCATCTCCTCCTTCCCAAAACCAACCACCACCTTCATCTTCATCTCCCTCTCCAAAAATCACTTCAACTGTCACTTTTTCCCCTTTAAAACGCCTAAAATCATCTGAATTCCTCTCTTCCAACACCAAATCTTCAAAAAGACGCAAACTTTCCCCTCATACCCAAAACCCCATCACCAATTTCCCCATTTCCAATCCTACCCTTCACCAAAAATTCCTCCAGAAGCTTCTAGAACCTTCTGATGATGCTCTAGAACCTTCCCATCTTAATCATGGTCTTAATTGTGATTATAGTAGTGTTAATTACAGTAATAATAAGATTAAGTATACACCACTTGAGCAGCAAGTGGTGGAGCTTAAGAAGAAATACCCAGATGTTTTATTAATGGTAGAAGTTGGGTATAAATATAGGTTTTTTGGGAAAGATGCTGAGGTGGCAGCTAGGGTTTTAGGTATTTATTCGCATGTTGATCATAATTTTTTAACTGCTAGTATTCCTACTTTTAGGTTAAATGTTCATGTTAGGAGGCTTGTTAGTGAAGGTTTTAAGGTGGGTGTTGTTAAGCAGACTGAGACTGCAAGTATTAAGGCTCATGGGTCGAACCGGGTTGGCCCGTTTAGTCGGGGTTTATCGGCATTGTATACTAAGGCTACGATTGAGGCGGCCGAGGATTTGGGGGGTGGGGAGGAGGGGTGTGGTGAAGTGAATAATTACTTGTGTTGTGTGGTTGAGAAGGAGGTGGTGGTTGAGAATGTGGAGTGTGGGATTGAGAGTGGGTTCGAGGTGAGAATTGGGGTTGTTGCTGTTGAAATTTCGACTGGGGATGTTGTGTATGGAGAGTTTAATGATGGGTTTTTGAGGAGTGGGCTTGAAGCTATTGTTTTGAGCTTGTCTCCTGCTGAGTTGCTTATTGGTGAGCCTTTGTCTAAAAAGACTGAGAAGGTATAATTGACTCATCTTTCTTTGTTTGTTAGAGGCTTTTTGATTTTGTTGAGTAGTTATCGTGCTAGATTTTTAGGCATTTTCGTTTGTTTTATTGTGGTTGTTAATCTTGCCTTTTAAAGTTTTAGTACTATGTATGCTACAACATTCAGTACTTGACTGTCGCGACACTGGTTGAGGCGGTTTAGTACAACTATTTCAGATGTATGGGTTCCTAAGCATTTTAGTTTAGTATGGTTATGAGAAATGAGTGTAAGAAGTTATTGCATAACATAAAGGAATTGTAGTTTTGCTAATGTAGCGAATCAGTTAATCAGTTTATGAAGAATGGCAAAATTATATTTTCTGATTAACGTGATAATGACGTAACTCTACATGAACTTGTAGAGACAAGGGAGATTCTTGTTATGTTGTTCATGTAAGTTTGTTAAAGTAGTACCATGTATGCTGAAACATTCAGTACTTGACTGTCGCGACACTGATATTTTTCAGATGTATGGGTTCCCAAGCATTTTAGTTTATTATGGTTATTAGAAATGAGTGTAAGAAGTCATTTTAACATAAAGGAATTTCAGTTTAGCCAATGAAGCTCATCAGTTTATGCAGAGAGACAAAATTATATTTCTGATTCACATGATAATGAACTATCTCTAAATAAGCTTGTAGAGACATGATCTATCTTTCTTGGTTGATGTTCATGTAAGTATGTTACATTATCCTGGCTTGATTAATCTCTTACATGGCGGTCCTGATTGGATTATGGTTGGTTTAATAGTTGCTACTAACATATGCTGGGCCGGCATCTAATGTCCGAGTGGAACGAGCTTCACGTGACTGTTTCAAAGATGGTGGTGCCTTAGCTGAGCTGATGACTTTGTTTGAGGATACAAGTGAAGGCAATTTAGAGCATGAATGGGACCAGAATATTGATACTGGAGCTACAGGTCAAGGATTTAATGGCCCTGCAATTCAGGTAGTGAATTGCAATTTTATTTGTCTTGCTGGTATGAGCTTCCATGAGAATGATTTGGTGCATTTGAGGGTAAAAAAGTAAAAAAAAAAAAATGGTCTTCTTTTTTTCTTTGAGCCTGCCTTTGCTCTTCAGTTTAGGTACTTAATATTGATTGATAGGGTATCATGGGTATGCCGGCTTTGACTGTGGAAGCATTGGCAATAACTGTACGGCATCTCAAACAATTTGGACTGGAGAAGATTTTGTCTCTTGGAGCTTCATTTCGGCCCTATGCACGCAACAGCGAAATGAATCTGTCAGCAAACACGCTTCAACAATTAGAGGTACTGGTCTGGTTTTTCTGTAAAATAAAAATACGAATGAACAAGTAAAAGATTAAAGATAAACACTGTTGCAGCGATTGAGTTTGTTCTCACTTTGGTTCGTTGACCAGATGTCTTTTTTTTATTGTGTCGCATATGCTTGAGCCAATGTTAATGAACTTTCTTTAGCAGATTAGCTTACTGCAAGTTTATTCTTATATGTAGTGATCTGGTTGGAGTAAGTGGGAATCTGGCAGGAAAGGTTTCGGGGTTTGTAGGGTTGATTTAATGTGGCAGTGGTCTGGATAGCGATGACTTACATCCCTTGAGCGTATTAATAAGGATTTCAAGAATAATAATGGATAGAAATGTTAATTTCTTTTCAATACTATTGTAATGATTGAAATCTTCATTATACTTTTGAAGGTAGTGAAAAATAACAGTAATGGCTCTGATGCTGGGTCCTTGCTGAAGACTATGAATCACACACTTACTATATTTGGCCAAAGGCTTCTAAGACATTGGGTATGGTTTGAAACTTGAAACTGTACGATAGCTTCCAATGGTTCCATTTAACCTCTTTAATTTGCAATCTTCCCTCTGTTTTTAAGGTAACTCACCCGTTATGTGATAGAAACATGATAGCTGCTCGGCTTGATGCTGTTGCTGAGATTGCAGAATCTATGGGTTGCTCCAACACTTCTGACGGTGACCAGCCTTTTGGTGAGGGAGACTCTGATGTTACAGCTACTCCAAGTGATGTAAACTATGTGTTGTCTTCAGTTTTAACTATATTGGGACAGTCTCCTGATATACAACGTGGAGTTACGAGAATTTTTCATAAGACAGCTACCCCGTCTGAGGTAATGAAAATTTCAGAATACTTTGATTTTGTTTTCCATTTTGTCATTGGTGAAATAGTGTATGATATCCTGCCTACGTATAAGTGTATAACTTTGATGGTAAAGTGAATCATTAAGTAAATCACGAGCATGTTTGTCAATCTCTCAAAAAGAGCAATTCGATAGTATTTTTAGGAAGATATATACTTTTCAGTGAAATATTTGGGACTTATGGTAAGAAGGATGAAATACATTTACATTACTCCGTATAATACTATTATGAACAGATATATTCTCTCTTTGCCTAATCGTTCTGTTGTACATTACTACTCCCTCCGTCCCAGCTCAAACACCCCATATTCCATTTCGGGACGTCCCACCTCAAACACCCCATCTATTTTGGGACATATTTGTCTCTCCTACTTTGATTAAATTATTACATCCTCTCTCACATTATCTCTCCTACTTTTATTAATTCTCAAATTCTCTTCCCTCATTTTTCCTAATATTACCCCACCCAACTTACTATATCAATTTTTCTTATTCCACTACAAAAAAGCCTTGGGGTGTTTGAGCTGGGACGGAGGGAGTACATTGTTTTGTGCTCACTTTGGGCTGTCTAAAAAGTAGGAAAACAGATTCACAATCGTGCTCAGATGTTTACTGATGGTTTTTTATTCTGATCAATGAAACATGCAGTTCATTGCTGTTGTTCAAGCAATTTTGCTGGCTGCAAAACAACTTCAGCAGCTCATAGTTGGAGCAGTTCGTTCTGCATTGTTGAGAAACTTGATTCAGACTGCTTCTTCATCCAGCTTGATAAGCTGTTCTGCTGAACTTCTATCACCTTTAAATAGAGAGGCAGCTGAAAAGCACGATCTATTACATCTCATTTCTTCGGTCAATGGCCATTTTACTGAGGTTTGTTACAATTATGCACTGTCAAGTTTTTGTCTATATCTGTAGTCTTTTGTTTGTTTTATTTTAAATGTCACTTCAGGTTGCCGAAGCTCGTGCAAAGGTAGAAGTGGCAAATGAGAAGTTGGAATCATTGATCAGTTTGTACCGCAAACAGCTTAGGATGCACAAATTGGATTTCATGAGTGTGTCTGGTACCACTCATCTAATAGAGGTAATATCCCTATCACACCATATCCTATTTTGTGCTATCCAGAACTTGTGACACTACGTGATGGGCATTAACTTCATTAAATGGCAGTCGTCTCATGAATTACGTTTTGCAGTTGCCTTCAGATGCAAGGGTACCTTCAGACTGGGTGAAAGTAAATAGTACTAAGAAGACTGTTCGCTATCATCCACCTGAAGTTTTAAGCTCTCTGGAGCAGTTTTCACTGGCGAATGAAGAACTCACTGTTGTTTGTCGTGCTGCTTGGGATAAGTTCTTGGGGGAGTTTTCCAAACATTATGCAGAATTTCAAGCTGCTGTTCATGCACTTGCTTCCTTGGACTGTTTGCGCTCACTAGCAATTTTGTCAAGAACAAAGGTATGATGTAGAAAGCATGAATACCTTCTCCGTTTTCAAGATCGATTTTCTTTTCATTTTATTCTCTGTTAATATATTCGTAGGTAGCAGAGTTTTTTCTATCCCATCATTTAATCTGGTGGCTCTTTCTCATTTCAGAATTATGTCCGTCCTGTTTTTGTGGATGACAGAGAACCTGCTCAGATACAGATTATCTCAGGTCGTCACCCGGTATGTAATTGAATACTTTGATCAGGCTTTAGTTGCTATGCAGCTAGTTAACCTGAATGGTTTCATAATGGTTATAGCCTTATAGCCCT
Source organism: Spergularia azorica (assembly GCA_038382645.1). NCBI lineage: Eukaryota > Viridiplantae > Streptophyta > Magnoliopsida > Caryophyllales > Caryophyllaceae > Spergularia > Spergularia azorica. The sequence goes on along the minus strand of JBBYHQ010066580.1, from coordinate 10,845 downwards.
CCCAGGTTCAACATCGTATGTTGTAGGTTGGTTGTTGAGCTGCAGAGATTATATGTCAGGGGCCAAAATGGTTGAGAAATTTCACGTCTACAAATTATTTTGTCAGGTGTCTGATCACCTGAAAGTATAACTAGTACAAATGACTTGAGAGGATTATGGTTGGCCTAGTGGTTAGGAAGCCAACCTCCATGGGGGTTGTTCCGGGCCCGAATCTTCATATCCCCACCCCCGCAGTTTAGCGGCTCCTATGTACCAAAAAACAAATGACTTGTGAACTCGCTCAAGGCTTTAGACTTAATTGGTGAAAGCTTTGTAGGTTCTGGAGACTATTCTGGAAGACAATTTTGTTCCCAATGACACTCAGTTGCACGGAGATAAGCAGTACTGCCAGATTGTTACAGGACCAAATATGGGTGGCAAGAGTTGCTACATTCGCCAAGTTGCTCTTATCGCAATCATGGCTCAGGTACATCACAACTTCATAAGTGGTCTTGTCTTTTCTGGCAACTGGTATATTATATCCAATCCTTAACGTGATTTGCATATCTACAAAATTTTATATTTGCAATATAATGACATTTCACAGATGTCTTAACTTGCTCCTTCATGTTTGATAGGTTGGATCTTTTGTTCCGGCTTCTTCAGCTAAACTTCAGGTTTTGGATGCTGTTTATACTCGAATGGGTGCCTCTGACAATATCCAGCAAGGGAGGAGCACCTTTTTGGAAGAACTTAGTGAGGCTTCTAACATACTCCATTATTGTACAGCACGCTCTCTTGTAATTCTGGATGAATTAGGTAGGGGGACAAGTACGCACGATGGCGTAGCTATTGCCTATGCTACATTGCACTATCTACTGCAGCGGAAGAAATGCATGGTGCTATTTGTCACTCACTATCCTAAAATTGCTGAAATTCAAAAAGATTTTCCTGGTGCTGTGGGATCATACCATGTCTCATATATGACAACACAGAGCCCAGAATCTGGTCCAAGTGAGAGCCAGATGAACCAAGAAGATGTCACCTACCTCTATAAACTTGTACCGGGTATCTCTCAGAGAAGCTTTGGTTTCAAAGTCGCGCAGCTTGCTCAGGTCAGTGACTGTTGATTATCTGCTACACTTCCCACTACCCTTGCACTATTGTGTCGACACCCTGTGCTTATAAAGGCGGGTAAAAGACGAGTTTAAACGACAGTTATGGCATATAGTTGGCTAGTGCCAAGATAATGTGAGATTAAGTTGGGGCTGGGGATAGTGTGAAGACGGAGAATCAGGACTTCCCTGACAGCTTCCTGTTAAATTGTTCTGATTATCATTGCAGAGAAGTAAGCGAAGATGCATGGCGAGTGCCCTGGTGTATAAAATGATGCCTCGTAATGTTCTAAGGTCTTGACATACTTTGTGGTTCATATCTATCTTTACTGATAACAAAGTGCTTCTCTCCTGCAGCTCCCAGCATCATGTATTCAGAGAGCGATAGTGATGTCTACTGAGTTGGAGACATTAATCCAAACGAGAACAAGAAACCATATGCATAAAGTGGTTTCAGAAGGATATCCTCATACTAATGAAAGTGATTCATTAGATAACGCTTCAAATAGTGCTGATTTGTTGGCCAAAGAAGATAAGCATGGCATGGGTCGATTGACTCTTGCATGTATGAAGGTCTTTCCAAAATTGTGGTCTGCATTAGGAAATGACGACATGACAAATTGTCGTGAAAATTTGCAGAGTGCTCACAGTATTGCAGCAGAAATAATTTCTTGGTAAGCAGATTTGTGAATGATTTACTTTGATGCGTGTTCGTTAATGGCACTTGCAGGATTAATGTGGTTTGTACGAAGATATGCACTTGGATCTTCTTGATTTTGATCTTTCTTCTGCTTGTTGCAGACGGGGTGCTGTTCACAGTACACTTTTTGTGTGAACGTGTTTGTGGCAAAGATGGCAATCTTGTGGTACTGCCCACGATCTCCCCTCCTGAAGTTCATCTATCTGTACCGTTCCAAGTGTATCTCCAGTCGATATTACTAACCTTCGTGCCTCAATTTTGGTTGCTTCACTTTGTAACTTGTCCCAAGTTTGTAATTATGTAGCTTGAGATTTAGTCGAAGCAAGAGGTTGTGTCGCGCACATTTTATGCTTATAAGATTGGAGGCGCATGATACCCTCCCTTCATTTGTTCACTAATAATCTCGTACAATATCTTGTAATCCACATGAACATGCTCTTCCTGTTGATTGAGTTTCTGCTTACTAAGTTACTATAATGTGAACTTGCGATTTTCAAATATTCAAATGGCAATTTGACCACAAATGATAACAAAAAGTTGCGTTTTATTGACATGGGACAATAAATAATGATATGATGAAGGTGATGTACAATCTTGTTCCCCCACATTTTTACATACATAACAAATTTAAAGGGAAAAACCGACTTTCTCGAAGCTTTGCGAAAAATATGCCTCGGGGGATTATTTAACCTTTGAACAAATATAAACAAACAATAAAGCATTCAAGTCTTCAGAAGACGCTCCATGGGAAACTATCAAGCAAAACTCTCTCTGCTGCAGGACCAAGGCATGGAAAAATGAATTGCACAAATGCTGATCTACGGGTACTCTACATCAATATTCGGACTTAACCCAATTTAAGAAGATAGCAGCAATCAACCGCAACCTAAATAAGGTTTATTGTGAAAGATACATAAGGATAGGTATCAGCTTCACCTCCGAGACCAGCCATTGGTCCAACATCTTCCTCTGCTTTCCAGTGCATACTGCAGGAAACCAAATATGTGAACAAAATTTACAGGAGTAATGGGGATTAATCTTTACATTAAAACTAAGGTGAGAGGCCAGGAACAAAATTTCACAGAAACATGTTTCTGTTGAGATACATATAACAGTTAGAGATATATACATTGTGGAAAGACGCATACAAAACATCATAATATCATTCAAAGCTTTTGGTAACAGCCGCAAACTAGAGAAGCACAAGGTAGAGGCAAAACAAATTGGGGGTTACCTGTTTGCATTACCAGAAAGCCGTTCAAGAATTGAGCGTACTTTCTTCTCACTTTTCTGGGATGGAGCCAAAACACATGCCTGCAGTATCCACAAATAAGTAAGTACTCAACAGATGGCAACCATTTTACTCAAACTTCGTTTATAAGGTCAAGTCTCAGGTACCAGGAAAGATGGTGGCAAGCCGTATCTCAATATGCTCTCAGTGAAGACACGTACAGCACAGAAGTGCATCCATGAGCTGAAAACCTGTGAACACACTTGATCAGCTTTCATAAGCTTTTTCTTTCCGATAAACCAACTAAGCTTTTTCTTTCCGATAAACCAATTAAGCCAGAACTGTAAGTGTAACTCATAAGTCCAACAGACCAACTTTCAACAACTTACCTCTCCATAACTAGAGTAACACCATTGTAAAAGAGAGCTCCTCATAGTTTCCTGATCCTGTGCCAATTTTTCCAATTCTTGCTTCCTTGATTCCTGAGTTTCTGAGTCGTACTCAAAATCTCGAACCTGATTAACATCACAAGAGTTGACGCAATGAGAAAGTATTCAAGAATCACCAAAAAAAAAAAAAAAAAAGTTACATTCTGACTACAGCAGCATGTCCAACATGCCTAGAAGCAAACAAACTTGCAAAAGTTCTAAGATTTGACATTTAAAGATGTGTCCATCAAGAAGCTATTCCACCAAGAAAAAATAAGGATAGCATGAGAGAAGGGAGAGTAAAGCACCTGAAACCCACTTTCACGAGCTTTTGTTCTGAAGTTGTCTGCAACACGAGTGAACAGAGTAACTGTGTACAGTGCAGATTCATTGTCCTCGTAAAGCTTTTTAGATGACCTTGGGACCTGAAAGGGCACGACTTTAGCACCAGAAAGCTCCAAAAAGAAAGACAATATTATGTGGCGAAGCACGAAACATGGATGCGCCACATATAGAGAGGGGTATGAGATTACTTCAGGCACTATTTAAGCCTTACCACATAGTCAGTCAAAGTCTCATAGCTTGACAACCAGACATTTTGTGAATACTTGGGAAGAACCGCCAGAAGTGTTACCAGATGCTCTGATGTAACAATGTCCTCTGGCTTTACCAGATTAGAGAGATCTCTCACGGCTAAGCTGAGACAGATTGAAGCTTGTGAGCTAAATCTTCCAGAAAATGTCACTGAAGATGGACTGCTATAAGAAGTTCTGGACCTTACCTGCCAGTTTGTTTGCGGTTTATTGCACTCAGCTGACTACGGACATTGGTATACTCAGCAACGCGGACCTAACACAAGTAAACTTTACATTGTCAACTAACCAATAATTTTTTGCTTTTGTGCCACTAGCAAATCAGATAAGACAGGTGGGAGTGTAGTTTGAAGAAATACTATTAAAACCACATAGATTAATCATAAATTAGGATTAAGTGACACAGCGTTCACAAAGAGTCCCTCAAAGCAGTTTCTTGGTCGAAAGTGGTGAACTGCTTCTGTGAAACTACATAAGTAAAAGTGGTGAGATGAACAGAGCGCTCTTTCAGGGCCCTGTAATACTTTGGTTTTGGACCCCAGTAATTTATGCTCCCATTGCAAGAACGAGAGGAGCATCTATATTTATTTGATGAAACTTCTAAAACCACTTCATATTTCCCGCAAACAACTTCACAACATTAATCGCAAATTTCAACTAGTCGGGGTAAGGTTGTGTTTGTAAAACTGTAAATACCAGCAAAGAAATCTCAGGTGAAACTGAGGTGGTTGTTCTACTGTTAAACAATTTGCTCCATGATATATCAGTGGATGTTAGTATGTTACTATGACATACAACTGAAATCTCTTGCTTATACATAAGCTTATGAATACAATCCAATGGAAACAGATGGCCACTATCACCGTACAAACTGAAAGTCTGCATATGTGTTTGGATTGTACTGATACGGCTAACTTCAATGAAATCTCATGCACCGCACAATCGAAAATATTCCAACTTGAGACCAAGAGCTAGGTACTGCTTGAGCTTCACAGAAGTAAAATCAATCAGCTTATTCGATTACTAAAAAGAATTAGGAAAGGAATCAATTGATTCTTAATCTAGTCTACTGATTCTTAATCATGACTTCAGAGGAATCAATTGATTGGGCATAGTCAAAGCGTTTTAAGGAGAAAAGTCAAGTCTTTCATACGTTAGTGTTGAAACCAACCGGGCTGAGAAGAGATTTATAAAAGAAAAAATAAAACTTCCCAAAATCTCCATATATTTAAATTGAAATATTGATAGTCATTTCCTTCTCGGCACTCAAATCCTTCCAACCAGAGACCTTTTAAAGCTTCCAAATAGAACAACGAATGTCATGATAAGAAACCCAACCGACGCAAAAGAGAAGGACCACAAAACATATACACCAAGAGATTATGACCAAAAAAAAAAATCCAATCTTCAGCATGACCAAAAAAAGAAGCGAAGGGAGCAAAGAGCTTGCGTCTAAGACAGTAGTTAAGAGGTAAGAGGAGAAAAAAGGGCATCAGTGTTGACGTAGATTTTACCACATTGGGGCATCAGGAAACTGGGAAGGTCACAATACTACAGAGTAAACCACAAAATGAGGCTGCAGAGTTAAAACTAAAGGTCCATGTGATATAAGACCTCAGTACCTCACCATGAGGCATACATATTCTAGCCAAGCTGCAGTTCTAGCCTTGTCAAAATGGCCCATACGCTTGCGCTTGTAAATACTTTGCTCCACTATATCTGATAATTCAGCAACAATACAGAGTTACTGTTCCCAAGGAGCTGATCCCCCCACTCCCCAACCCCCCCGCCCCCCCTAAAAGCCTCCTCTAGTGCGATATTATCCAGCCCCCTCCCAAATCAGAATGGAGCCAATTGGAAATTCCTGGTCTAAAGCAACGCCCAAATCTACTACCCTTGGTTCCTGCTCATAGATATTTAGGGACTTCAACCACGGTTTTCCAAACAATGATCACACTGGAAAAGACTGATGAAAACTGGCCCATCCGACAAAGTCTCGCCTTTTGTCAGAACTACTACCTTATTAAGTTATAACATCAGATTTCACATAAGCTGTAGCTTACTAGAATCCTAGAACTGAATGTTGGTGGTCCAGAAAGTCAATAAGTCAGCCTAGCAACTCATTCATCATGTGCACACTAAGCTCATAATCTTCACATGTCTAGCGTCTCAGCGACACACTAATCAATAACCACAACAGAAGTAGTCCCAATTCCCAATTCCTAAGTAAACCACATCAAGATCTTAGCTTTACATCCTCACTCGAATAACAGACAATTCTCGATATCTAAGCAGCAGAAACAATCACAAATTCAAGACATTATTACATCAACAAACAAGTTCCACAATACCTTAAGATCATCTTCAACCTTGGCAACAAAACCATGAATGCTATCAATAGTCTCCTTCAAAGGCGACATAGTAGGATACTTCGCCTCATCCCAAACAAACCTATCCACAAACACGAAACAAAAACTAGAAACTCAACAAAACAACAATCTACTAAATTCACAAGTCAAAACCAATCCAATCGAAACAATTACGACTCGAGATCACTCCAACAAAACAAAATTCACCTCACCTAGTAAGGTAAGAGTCAATAGGAACTCCATCAACGGTCAAAGCACCGGCATCCACGCCCGACGCCCTCTCCAAATCATCGATCTGACGCCTAATCTTATGCGTCACGCCTTCCACAAACGTATTCGCCTAATACATCACACACATTCACCAAATCAACACCAAAAATCCCTAAAAATCCCTAAAATTCAACCACACATTGCCGAAATCGAAGCGATTATTACCTTCAGTAGATCGTCAGCGAGCGAAAGGAGAGAATCTAGGGTTCCGACACGAAGATTGGGGACATTGAACTGCAAAATTCAATCGAATTCAATTCCGAAAAATTAGATCATAAATTCTCATGACAAATTCAACAACGCGAAACGATGTAAATCAAAGCGTGATGGAGAAGCTGATCTCAAAAATAAATAAATAAAAGCGTGATGGAGAAGCTAGAAGAACATACGCGATAGAAAGGAGTATCGAAGGATTGTTTGGAGATGGAGTCTTGAACTTGAGACCAAACAGTAGAAGCAGATGATTGAACAGGAAGAGACACCATCCAATATCGACTCGCCATTGATTTCGATTCCGAGTTTTCTCTCTCCAAACAGTTAGATTGATCACTCTCTCTCTGTTGTTTTTCTGGGTTTTGTTGTGTTTGTTTGTCTGTGATTGATGATGATGGTGGAAGAGAGAGAAAGGGGAGATGTTTTTGGGAGTGTTTTGAGTTATTGAGGTTGAGGTATACACAACTCAACACATGCTATTAGTGGACCCGGCTTCATTCCGATAAAGATTATCGTTAATGTGACGACTTGATTGAGTTGACACGAGACTCAACCAGCTTAACTTACATGTTTAGTCTATGATAACACGATGGAGTTGAGACGAGATCTAGCCAATTTAAGTGCATGTCTTGAGTTTTAGTCTTGTGGATACGACGATGTCGAGAGCTCAAGAGAAAGTAAAGTATTGTGTTGGATTATAACTAGTCAATTTATTAGCGGAGTGTATCACTATAATGTTTAACAAGATGGGTCGGAACTCGGAAGCAATAACTTATCGACTTGAAGAAGAACCGAAAAGGTTATGATTAGTTTCAAGTTTTGACAGCTCTTATCGTGGTTTAGATCCTTTTTTACTTAACGAATGATTTAAAAGTTAAAACTATATCTTAGATAATATAAATAATTCGAATTATTGTTTAATTGTGGAAGATTTGTGTTTCACATGTATTGCTTACCTTTGGTTTGAATATGTAAAAGAGATTCAAACCGACAATTAGCAATAGGAAACCACAATGCGTTGCAAGGTTGATCGATCTTGATAGGAACTGAGCAATATTTCAATGTTGTATTGAATATAGATACTGTAATTGGTTTTGTTACAAAGAAAGCATACACTACAAGGAATTACGAGTTACGTAATCCTACAGACCTACACTAACCTACACTAAGATTTTGATACACTTGTGCATACATTGGATAAATCGACCAACAAATAACAGGAGTTCGAAGAGTCATCAAAACTCCGATCTGTTGCAGAACTCTTCCTGACAGCAGATTTTTCAAGAGAGATCTTCCCTAATGCTGGCCAGGAACAGTCTAAGATCCCTTGCCTTCTTTGTGTATACGGGTGAAATCTCCATATCCGAATCACTAAGATCAATAACGTTTACTAGTTCTGCATTACCTTGGCACTTTGAGACATACCGTGTCCTTAATTCAGGAGAAGGGCTTAAGAGATCAACAATATCCATTGCTACAACAGTAGGAGGATCTGATACGCAGTCCACCTTGATGGGACTGTCAGTAATGTTGGTTTCATATTGTTCACCAAGATATGTGTCTGAAATCGTCAAATCGACTTCATTTCTGCTTCTTGATGCATACAGACTATAACACAAGGAGCTTTCATGCCTTGCATTGTTGTCAGTTTCAATTTCTAGCAGCAGGCTCTGTAGTTTCTCGTCAACATTTGGCAAGGAAGCTTTATCATCTGATTTCTTTGCTTTGGGTTTACGGCTCTGTTTCTTTTTCTGAGCTTTTCTTTCCTCAAATTCTGCAATCTTCTCAGGACATGCACTGCAGGTAAAAAGTGAGGTTATTTGGCTGAAAAGATCCTAGTGACTTAGTGAGAGCTACGTGCACAGTGTACAACATGGTAAACTAAACGTTCAAGGGGAAGTCCTCCCGTTTGATGGGGGATAGGCCACGGAAACACTCCATGCAACAGAAATACTCTAATATATGAAAAAAAAAAAAAAAAAAGACATCATGTAATGTTTAACAGAACATTATGCAGTGAGAAATTGGGAACTTGAGCAATTGGTTCATGGTTACCTTTCCACAAGATCAGCTGGTACAACTGATGATGTAAGGCCATTGAAGTCTTCCCAAGAAACTTCAAAGCAATCTTTACATTGAACTCTTCTGCGCTTGAGAACTTCAGAAATCGGACACTTTACAGGCATCTGTGCATGAAAAACATTAGGGAACAGTTCAATATAGAAATTCTTTTCCCCCACATCCTGACATACAAATACTTCACTTATTCATGCATCTTGCTTTGGGCGTCAACTAAGCAATTACTATGAATTGTAATAATCCAGATTACTAAACATGTTGTTTCAACGAAGAGCATGGAGGTAAATTTTGAAGGTTCTGAGAGTGTAATACTTTGCTTTATTTGGCGCTCATTGTATCATGCTTCTATTTAAGAAATCTAACAGTGGTTGAATTAACCCGAGCAAATAAAGGAAAGGTATCTCAAGGAAAGCTTCCTGTGATACTCACCATCAAAATTTTGTTCAGGTACAAAAGTTGAAAGCTTACCTCGTTCAAAGGGACTACAACTCCTAACTGCGAGGAAGATGTACGCAGATTGGCAAATCTCCGAAGATTTCTTTCAGCAATCTTTGGAAGAATATATTCATCTGAAAATTAAATCATGAGGCTGATGAGTGATGTCAATAGAAATGCAACACAGATCTTTTCACGATTGAAAGGTGTAAAATTCATTGAAATTGCACATTATTGCTGAAAAGCCACTTTCCAGAAGATATACTTGAAGAGGATTAGAAGAAAATTTCAGAAAGGGGTTGGTTGGATAACACAGGAGGTAAGAGCGGTCATTAAAAGAAAAAAGTTTCAAGGGAGGACAACTCAATATCAGAGATCCCAATAGTGTGATAGCAATTTAAAGTCGTTCTAGGCCTTCATTTTCCAGTTTCCACAAGCTATTTTGAAGTAGAAAACTACATTAGTTAGTCTTGGATGAAAAAATAGCATACACACATATTCCTAAGAAAGCGCTAGCTATTTTATTTATTAAATCACTATAAAAGATAAACAGGCTCGATTTCTTCATCCTGACATACATGCATTCTTACCCAATTTTCTGCTTCCTCAACAAATAGGTGCAGCAGATGAATGATACAAGTCACCAAAGTAAAACACCAAGACATATAGCATAGCATCAAGATTAATAAGAACCTGTCTTCTCGGGAGGCCACTCAAAAAACTTCCCGCATATCTTTTGAAACTCATCTCGCTGGAAAGTGTGCACAGCAAGAGCTCTGCAAGTAATAGAGCACTGTATTAATCTTTATATCTTAAATAGACAGCAAAGGTTACGTTTTATGTTCAGGAACAACAATAAGCAAATAAAACCACGACAAATAAATAGACATAAGCAGCTGAGTCATTACACAATCCCTAATCCTTAAACCCCAGTAAAATGTTCTTTTTGGCTTGCTTTTGGAAGCAAGAGCTGGATGTTACCTATACACAGGATCAGAGTCTGCAGGATAACACTTCGGTTTCATATATGCATCGATAACCTGCGAAAATTCCTTGTCCTGTCCCGTAGACTGCTGACAACCTACGAGGAGATCAAAGAAGAAGGTTATAAAAAGCTGCTTCACCTACTTATAATGGCACACAACAAGGAAATGGAACTCCCTGACTTCTACAGCACATAACTTCTAAAAAAATAGCAACACAAACTACACCCCATTGAGCATGACACACCAACAAATAGATTGGACTATGAAGAAATTTAAACAATACATGACAAAAGATGAGTACGTAAGGCCATATGACGAAGCCTGTCATGCTAGATAATGCACATCATATATACTGAAAGTCAGCAAAAAAAAAAAAAAAAAAAAAAAAAAAAAAAAAAAGAGCAATATTGTGCCTTTTTTTGTACTCTGCAGGGGTCAAAGTAACTT